>JAPMOR010104007.1:114007-130147 GCA_026543865.1 Argiope aurantia | reverse complement strand
TAACAAAGACGAAATATTCATCAAGGGAAATAAAGAAGACAACGTTCAGTTTGGAGAAAATGCGAAAAATAAAAGTATTCAAAACTAAAAGTTTCTATACTCTATATTTTTCGGCTCTTTCATCCATTGTCGTTATATTACAATGGGAGATAATGAGAGAACATGTTTTTTTAAGTAAAAATTATTCATTGGCCATCTTTATTTATTGACCCCTTCGATATTTTTGTCCCTTTAAAACTTTTTTTCTTTGATTTTTTGTGTAATCTATAACATACAAAGAAAAGATATCATTCTCTTATACTATTAATACAGGATTTGAAAAGTTTTACACAATTTTTACTCATAACTTTTGCCTTATAGCAATTAGTAGGAGAACAAATTGAAGCTAAGTAAAGAGAATTAAATATAAAACCATTTAGCTTGTCATAATTTCTAAATAAGGACTGTCCTTCAAATATAAATATAAATATTATTCTACCTTTATAAACCTCGAACGAGTTTAGAAAAATAATTGCGAAGTTGCATAAATGAAAAAGACGTCTATTGTTATAAATATTGAATTTCAGAACTTATTTAAAAATTCATTAATGGCGTTCTTATTTAAATTGATTTCCTACACTTTTCAATAATTAAAATATTAAATAATTTTATCTTTTTAATGTATTCACTTGTTAAAATCGTGTAAAAGAATATCTCTTATTTCATTTATTGAATACAAACGAATAATTGCTTTCATAAAACATTTTTTTTCATATAAAAGTGAGACAGACAAAAGCGTACATGCGATTTTAATTGATTCAAGGCATTTTCCTAAATTTTGAAAAATTCGAGTAAATTGAGTTTATAATGAATTATTATTTTTCTTTTATTAAAAGATTATTTCGTGGAAAAAAATAAATTTTCTACTAGCTTCTATTTTGTATTTATTTTATTTCGTTAAAGAATGATAATACCTTCTAAGAATGAAATGAAATATATTGCCAAATATTATAAAAATGAGAATTAGAATAAATATTTATCACTTGCTTTAAAATGCTTCTAGTATTTAAGCATTATGATGCATTTTCTTAATTTTTAATTTTATTTTTAAAAAATACAGATGCTCCAGGTCTTCAAATTTAGAAACACTCAGAAAAAAGAGATTATTCATTACATTTTTTCGAAAATTATAAACATTGCCATTATAATTAACTGAAGTAAAAATAACCATATCATTGAAAGACGTTAAAATATTTAAATTATAAAAATCTTTATTAGTATATTTTCTTTTTATGCAATACGAATTTCAAATAATTAAACTTTCATTCGTAAGAAGAATAGAAAATATAGCTTCCAGAATACAGACTTTTTAATGATTTGATTTTTGACGAATGTTAAACTAAAGCAAAGAAGAAAAATATATTTCTACAGAAAAATTATCTTCTTAAACAGCAATTATGAAGAATCTTGAACTTTATTTCATCTGTCTTTTATATCACATATGATTTTTTTATTTGTATCTGCGTGGGCTGGAAATATTTTAAATTCAAATCCTCTTCTTTATCCAAAGACATCTTAATTCTAACGAGAAGATGGATGTTATAGCATTAATAGTAACAGAAAACTTCATTTTGAAGAAAATTTTAATTTGCTTTCATTTATCTGTTTTCATATTTTAATATGCTATATGTATGACAAATTTAAAAATATACTAAACGAATTTTCCAAATTTTACAAATCGTTTTGAATCTATGCTATGGCATTAATAACAGTGACATTTTATCGATTTGACATATATGAAGAAAATTTATTAAACTTTTAGAGCGTCTCAAATATTTGTTTAAGTAATGCCTGACGCCCACTCTTCTAGCATATTTCGTAAACAGCGTGGGCTCATTTTCCAAAGATGGGAAATGGAGGGGATAAAAATAAACTCCCCTCTGCCCATTGTTTTTATTTCAGTAAAACTTAATTGGCACCGGTATCCTAGTCTAGGGTAGCACGTCTTCACGTGATCTGGGCGTCTCGGGTTTGATCCCTGGTTCGGGAATAGTTGTTCTTTAGCCTGTATTCTATCTGTGAGGTGTGTGAAAGAGCTCTCTGTAAAAGGAGGTTGTGCAAGCAAATCAGATTTCTACCCTCGGGTGCTCAGAGGTATTTACATTCAGAAGTTTCTGCACAAATTCGGCTTAAAATTGCTGACTTCGCGCCAAACGTAACGACAGCAACAGACTTAATTTGCATTTTTTTTTATTTATTTTTTTTTTTTTGCCAAATCTGTTGTAGAAATTGAAATTTAAGATAAATGAGTAACCTTTTAAATTTCTGGACAACATCGTTTCAAAATATGAATATTATTTTGGAAAAATTGAAAATTGCATTGATGAATCAATAGTTATATCTCTTATTTCCAAAGGCCACAAGTGTGAATCCGGTAAATTATTCTTGTTGCTCAATTTCAATATATTCAAATGATATTTAATAGATTTGATTGAAAAATAAATTTAAAAAAAAATGTGAATGCTTAAATGTTTGAAACTATTTTGAATTTACCATTTAAATATTCTTGAAGATGAAAATAAGTATGTATCCTTTTTTTTTTTCATGTTATATATAATTTAACTATTATATAATAGTCAAATTATATAATTGATGATTATTTTATAACTTTGGACGAATTTTTCTATTCCTTCATCTCCTGTTTATTATGTAGAGTGTACCAAAAAATTGCAATGCTCTTGTATTTTTTTTACAAATTAGATATAAATGAGTGATGTAAATTGCAAAATAGCTCAAATAAAGAGACAAAATATTTTTATGCGACCCCTCCAGACAAATTTTGTCAGTTAGAAAGATTTAAATGTTATACAATAACAACGCTTATGCCGGGATAGCCTGGTAGGTAGGGCGTTGGATTCGCGTGCCTTGCGCTGTGAGTTTGAATCCCGCCGATCGAAGACTCCTCGGGTGTATGGTGGCTGACGCGCTTGTAAATCGGTCTTGGTCGCAAAGCCCTCCATGTCGAGAGTAATACCGCTAGGGGTACTGGATCAGGGGTGATCGTTCTCTGTTTCAGGTCTAAATTACGATTTGTGGATCGGTGAATGAAAGGCATGAATGAAGTCCGCCCCGTAAAAAGGGCTGTGATGTGTAGCTAAGTCGTTCTCTTGGCCCTTGATGGCGCTACTGAAAAATCAAGAGGCGTCTCCTTAGCTTAAACCACAAATGACTTCTTCAAATCAGTGGGCTTGTCTGGAGAAGAGCTATTAGGAACAACAGCAACGTTACAAAAAAAAAACCACGCTCTCATATCTTTAAAATTGGTTGAGTTATAATTAACTGAAAATTAAAAGCGTTCTATATGGACCATATACCAACATCGAAATACAATTACATGTTATAAAAATACATAATAATATTTGCGTTAAAATCATTTTTCTCTATTTAAGGCATATTTGCGTGCAATTAACATTGTCCACTTATCTATAATAAATAAAGAATTAAAACGCATTTCAATCTTTTTGGAACACCCTGTATATCTTATTTTTTCCGTCTGAACTATATAGACAATAAACATTCTTTTGGAATAAAATATCCTACAGTAAGTGAAAAAGCAAATACTTTTTTAATAAATGTGTGCAGATTCGACGCAAATTTGACCATTTTATTTATTTTTATGGCGTTTGAAATTTTAAAAGTAATTAAGCAATATATTAGTATATGCAGAATAGCAATACACCAAACGAAAGGTTGTAAAATGTTCCAAAACGTAATTAGTTCATCCCCTTAAAATAAATGGAATTTATTCATATAGCTTTGTAAAAAATATTAACCGCGCAGAACGAAAATGTGAGTCGTTATATCTATTTTTTTCTTTTTTTTCCTCACATAAGGAACTAAAAGCAGCTCAATGCTCAAGCTGAGAAAGATCTCTCAGAACCAGAAGTCCACCTCCGATGGATCCCATCACAAGTAAACCTTAGTGGTAATGAGGTTGCTGATAGATTGGACAAAGAGGGTAGTGAGAATGAAAAGATCACTGCCTCTTCTCTTACTTATTAAGAACTATACTAAAATGAAAAATCGAAACTCAATTTAATATGGCATATTCGACCTGCGCACCAATGGTACATGAGAACTCTCTGGAAATCAAATGTGAGCGTGGCCCCCAGACTGCTCTGGATAGACTAAGAAGAGGCCAATTTAAGTTCTTTCGTTCGAAAGTGGTAGAAAAATCCATCCCATTTGTAAAAGATGTTATATTTAACCAGCTTCACTGGATCACATTCTGGGCTGCATTGTACTTTTTAAGGGATATTTAACATCCAATCCCTTTATTATTATAGACGTTTTGGCTGTCCACAACCTGCTATAGCTTTGACATATGTCCAATCTTTTAAGGATAAGCAACAATAACAAAAACATTAAAAATAGCGTTAAAAAAATAAAGCATTCTAAAAATCTTCATGTCTAAAATCTTCATAAAGAGGCGATTCTCAACCTGTGGGGCGCGCCCTCCTAGGGGGGCGCGAGCGCACTAGAAAGGGGACGCGAGAATATCCAAGAGAAAATATTATTTAAAAAAATTGATTAATTGACTGAAAGTGAAGCACACATACACATAGAAAACAAAATACATTTCGACATATTTAATAACTAATTGAAGTAAAACAACTTGCTTAATCAAAACATACTAAATTAAAAACAAATTTAATAATTATTAGTGACTTCCTTGGGCCTGTCTTGCAGAGCAAAGTTTTTCGAAGGAAGGTTTAATATGAGAAATAGCTAGTCTCAGTTCTCGAATATGTCGACCAAGTACCTCAATTTCATCACAAATAAACTATCGCGAAAATTCTCGTCCTCCTGTCTGTTTTCTTCTTTTAGGAAATGGCAATTTCTTCTCTTAATTCATAAACACGTCGCAAAAATTTCCCACTTGATGACCATCTTGCCTCGCAATAAAATAGTAACGCTGAATGTACTGAATCCATGTCTTCACAAAGTGCGGAAAAGATCCTCGATTTCAAGGGTCTCATTTTTATATAATTTACTACGGTTACAACTGTAGTTAACACAATATTCAAACCAGAACTCATTTCTCTCGAAGCCAAATTTTCTCTGTGGATCATGCAATGCGTGCACTGAGGCGATTTTTGTTTTAAAAGTGCTTGTATGTATATCTTGGAATCTTTCGGACATTGAACAAGCACCATCGGTGCATATTCCGACGCAATTTTTCCATTCTATGTTTGTCTCGTTCAAAAACTCATTTAAAATAGCAAATAATGCGAGTGCTGATGTTTTTAGTTCTATTGGTTTGCAGAAGAGTAGTTATACTATTGACATATTACCATAAATTCGAACATGGCAATTAAATGAGCATCTTTATTACTATCTGTTGCTTTGTCAAGCTGTATTGAAAACAATTTGTCACACAACTCGAGAAAAGCTTACACTGTACATCCTCAGCTATATCGCCAATTCGACGGTCAATAGTATCATTTTAAAGAGGTATGGACTGCAATTGTTTTGAAAAATTATCTCCAAACATAGTTTCTACAATCTCAATTGCTGCTGGCAAAATAAGCTCTTCACCAATGGTGTGAGGTTTTTTACATCTGTCTATTTTATATGAACTTTTTAAGATGCAATTAAAGCTTTTTTATTCACAAAGTTTCTTTAAAAAATAATTTTTGGTTTTTAAATGATTTTAATTTTAATTCGGAGAATTCTCTGGGTTTGTTGACGTACTCACTATGAAGCGTTTCCGAATGTCGTTTAAGTTTATTAGGTTCCATGCTGTTTGCAGGCCAACAATTTTGAGCAAATGGTACATAGGGGCCTTCTTCTTCATTTACTTCAGTATTGGTAAATCCAAAATTTAAGTATTCTTGAAAATATTTCCTTGATCTTATTTTCAGAACCACGCTCGTCTGTGAACTTGTTGATGCTTGATTATCGTCTAATGCTTGCTTACTTCCGCTTAAAAATTTATTCACGAGTCTGCATAAATCCGTTGCCGGGGATATTTTATATGCTGAATTGTAATTAACACGAAAACATATATAACATATAAATTCACAATTGATTCGATAGCGATAAAAGGATCGACTCGAATGAGACTGGCTGGAATTGAAACTTGCGTATCGAATATTTTCCTTCTTATGAGAAAACATTTACTCCGCGCATGCTCGAGACGGCCTCGGTCGTGTGGATTCCCTTGCACAAACATTCCTATTTTTTTCACTTTTGTTTTGTAATGCTTCTGTTTTATTTCTTTTATTATTCTAAAAAATGTATTCCCCGTTACTAAATTTAGCTAACCCCGTCTAGGTTAACTTTCATTAACGAATTTTTCTACTTTCATATTCTTTTAACGTTATCTCCCTGTTTGGCTTTCATTTCAAATATAATATTTAAATTTTCTCCGCTTTCATTCGCTTCATCTGTTTACCGCCCGCTTGTCCAAAATGCTAGATGTGGCTTCTCGCCAACGTTGGCTCGCTTTTTCTCTTGTTTTGGCAGTTAAAAATAATTTAAAAAAAATAATCCAAAATACTCAATATACATTATTGTTGTATACATTTTATTGTAAGGGGGGCGCGATGAAAATTATGATTGAAAACTGAGTCACAGATACTGAAAGTTTGAGAAATGCTGTCATAAAGTATTGTTTATGTTTGTACCATGACATTTCCTATTGAAGCCCTATTATTGACATGTCAGTATATTTTCTCATAAACACAATAATATGTTAACAAAATTTTGTTACAATCTTTCAATTACATTAGGAGGAATTTAAAATTTTCTGTAAAGGACCCATTTCCATATTGAAAACTTAGCTCTCTATAAATCTCTGGAAGTTCGCTAAAGCACATTTATACACTTTTGAAAATTCAAAAGAACCTCTATAGTTGTAATGTGTACATCACAATTTATTTGTTGCTTAACAACGATTGTGCACATTTAAATTTTCTAATAAAAAGAGATTTTCTCTAGTAATTATACAAAAATATTTTAAAGCTTTTCTTAGATCTTGAATTGGAAATATGCTAATTGCTGGTATTTGAAATCATACAATTTGCTATATAATCAGAAGAGAAAAAAATAAATTCTTTAATGTTTTAATTAAATGTTATCAGTATTATTAAGATTAACAGTTTGCCGATAGGTAAAATTTGTTGATAATTAAGACCTCTATTCTGCGTTTTTTTAAGAACGTATATTTCAAGTTCCGTTGTTTAGCATTCAATTTTTATAACTACACTACTACTTTTTATAATTGTGTATATGAAATGATATTGCATTTTATTCTCTGGCAAATATAAATCAAGTTTCCACAATGCTTTATTAATAATTAATATTCTGTATCAATATGCTTTGTTAGTAATTAGTATTCTGAATCATTGCTTCATTAGTAACTAGCCGCCTTTGGCGACCAGCCGGTTCGATAATCGTAATGTTCATTAAAATTTTCATAATTAAATATTTAATGCAATTCCTACTTTAATAGTTTTTTCATCAAAATATTTTAAATCTTCAAATTTTGATAGTCATATGATTCACTCATAATATTATAAAGGCTTTCAGTCATAACGTAATATGTATCTCTCTAATTTTTTGTTTGCTCCCATAGAATTTATACTTTAAATAAAAGTGGAAAGGATTAATCTGCAATTAATATAAGAATAATTTTTACTGAAACAAAGCATATTTTTATAATATGATTACTGATAACAGAATCACTGAGGGTTTAAACTTTATGGGCATAGAAGAATATCTTTCTTAATTTATGTAATATTTGAAGAATTTATCAACAAAATTTTCTCAGATTCATCATGACCAGATAGATTAATTAACAATGTTTAATTTTAAATGCATCAAACACTAAGAAAATAAAACGAATCGTTTAAAATAATCGGTTGAAAACAGGTTAAAAAAAACTACTTAAAAAACGATATACTTAAAACTATAAGCATATACAAAAAATATATAACTAACATAAATACAATTTAATTACAAAAGCACGCAACTAACCTAAAAATAATTTAAATCAAGTTCGCATCCGTTGATAATAGTTGTCAACAATCCGAACACAATGCGCATGCGTGAATTTTCAAAGCCATTTACGGTAACGCAAATGCGCGAATTGGGGTAACGCCAGTTGGGGTAACGATATGCAGATTAGAAATTTTTAATTTCCTTTAATCTGTTTTAATTTAATTCTAAAGTGCTTCAGAATGAATCTGAAAGATCGATTAAGTAACAATGTTTACATTTAAATACATCAAACATTAAGAAAATAAACAGAATCATTTGAAATAATCGGTCGAAAAATCTTAACATAGCCTCATTAGAGTGAGTTAAAAATCTGAAGCCTTACTCATTTGGCGGTGGGGAAAATTAAAAGATTTTCTGGTGGGAAAGTTAGTTTTTATTAATAATTAAAAATATAATTAAAAATTCATATAAAGGGACCCCAGGTGTACATTCCTCCTCCAAAGTACCTCCAAGGTATACATGTACTGAATTTGGTAGCTGTATTTCGAAGGGTCTGTCCTGTAGAGTGCCAACACACACACACACACATTGGGCTTTATATAAGTATAGATTAATATTCTGTATCACTGCTTTATTCGCAATTGGTATACTGTATCAATGCTTTATTAGTAATTAGTATTCTGTATCAATGCTTTATTACATTTACTGTAGGCAGATTTTTATCCACCGGGGTAAATCGATAACTATTGTTATCTGCCCATTGATGCATTGACCATTATAAGAGTCGGATGATCAAAAATATTAAAGTAAAAGTTATAAACTGCGGTATTACCGTCTTCTAAAACAATATGAAGATACCACTACTACTGCAGCAACTATCGCATTGGGTTGAATGTAATAAGTATCCTAATGCGATGAAACAGATAAAGAATACTACAAACTCTGAACAGAAACTTCAGGTCATCGATTCCAATGTCCATTTATTTATTCCTTGTTTCTTTAATTTTTCTTTTTGGAGTCTGTTTATTTACTTATAAAAATGAGAGATTTATCATACATGTTATAATTTCATAATTTAATCCGGATTTTTATTGATAATACAATTATTTACAGAAAATTTTTACAAACTATTAAGCATTCTAAACGGAACGTTTTTATGAGATATTTGTGATTAAACATACCAAAATGAATTGACTAAAATCGCCATACAAGAAAAAAGAATCAGCAAATGTTTTAAATGGAGAAATAAAAAGAGATAAGACCTAAAAATTTTGAAAATGCATCGGTAGCTAATTCATTAAAATCAGAATCGTACTTATCGCTTTAAAATGATTCAATTTTGCTTTCGTTTGTAAAGATTTTAAAATCTTCTTTATGAAATGAAATTTCATAAAGAAAGCGAAAATAATATATAGATAATATTCAGATAATGAAATAATTCAAATGAAAATTAACCATGCTTATTTAAAATTTATGTCATTTATCCTTTTTTTTTCTAGTTTCCAAGAAATGAATAATTAAAAAGTAAGAAATCTAACATAACTTTTAATATATTGAAAACTATGCTCATTATTATATCATTAAATATTTGTGCATACTTCAAGATATGTTTTTAAAGTATTCTATTGTAAGAATTCTACTTATCTTGATATTTTTATGCATTGGAGTAGAAAAGTTTGGAATTTTATGAGATGTAACTCTGAGAAAATTCAAAAAGTTTAAAAAAATGTGTAATTTTGTATAACCAAAGAATAATAAATTTTCTGTCCATCTTCGGAAATGGGGAGGAGGTTGAAATAATAGTTTACAGTTATAACAGAAATGAATTTCTTTAAATATTTCATGCAGTACTAATAAAAATTATATTTTAAATTTAAAAATGTATTTAAAAGTTTTAAATGTTTTAATAATAAATATTTAATTTAAACATTAGGATTTTTTGAAGAATAATTTTTATACATAAAATAATTATCACTAAACAATAAAGAAAAAAATATACGCTTTCTTTGAAAAAGATTTTGCTTTTAATATTGTTATGAAAAATTGATATTGCCTCCCAGCAAAATAAAGAAAACTGTTCTAGAGATATTTTAATGGGTACTGATATGAAGGCTAACTCATGCCACTGATGTTAGCAACTATTTGATGACTTTGGGAAACGTAAATAAAGGTTCTCGTATATGTGTGAATCTTGACGATTCTACTATAAGGACCCGAGACGCAGGAGGTTTCTATATCTGTCGTTGTCCGGGCATGGGGCTATGAAAACAGAGGCGCACATATAAGAAGCATTATTCGAGTAAATTCTGTATTTGCAGCTTAGATCTTCAGCTTCAGAGAATTCTCTCTGAACAGTTTGGGCTGTGGAGTTTGTTCAGTACAAATGTTTTGCTTGCGTATATGCTCTTGACTATCGTAATTACTATATGGCAAGTTTCTGCTGCATTTTATTACCTGTATTTTCGTGCTTTCTTGTACAATAAAGCATTGTCTTCGAATATTCGAACGTACACAACAAACTGTTTTACTTAAAAATAATAGAGATTATTCCATTTGCACGTTTGCCGTGTTTAATATCAGCATGAACATGCATCAGCATGTTCGTAAAATTAATTAAATACAATCTTAGAAAAAATATATATAGTAGGAAATATAATTTGCATTTTTCGGTTTCTTTAATTTTTAAATGACCTTCTATGAGCCAAAATTTTTAAAAAATCCTAATTTTCACAAGGACAGATTCATTGCGTTAGATTTAAACTATTGTGGAAAGAGATTTTATTTTGCTTTGTTTTATTATTTTGCCCACTGGAATTTGTTTATAGATTCTGTAGTCATAAATTCAGAGAAAATAACTTTTTTAGAATAGATGATCAATATTCCTTAGAATTTCAAACGCCGGCGTCCTGGCATAGGGGTAGCGCGTCTTCCCCTGATCTGGGCGTCCTGGGTTCGAATTCAGGGTTTGGGCATGGTTGTTCTTCCACTGTTTTATCTGTGAGATGTGTGAATGTACCCTCCTGTAAAAAGGGGTTGTGCAAGCGAATGAGTGATGCATGAGTAGCAAAGTTGTACTCTTGGCCCTAGTTGGCGCTACTATAAAAACAAGAGACGCTCCTCCACCGGCTTAAAATCGCTGTCTTCGTAGCAGCGGGCTTGTCCATGGCAAGTGCCATAAGAAGCAACAAGAATATGAAGTGAATAAAATACTCGATGACTTTTTTACCTTTCATGAATGTGTCCCGAAATACTTGTATTGAAATGAAATCATTTTTTTCCCTTCAGAATCCATAGAAAATTCTTCTATTAAAAAACCAACCGAAACAATGCATGGTTACCTAAAATAGCATTCACTGTTGATTTCTCTGAACATATTTTTTTTTTGTCACTCACAAATTTTCAAGCTCTGATTTTGATAAATTGTATATTTGAAAATTACTTCAAAACAATAAGTGTGTTAACAAATGTGCAGAATATATTTTCGTAATTAAAAAAACAACTCAAATATAGCATATTTTCAGAATATGTGACTAAATATCCGTACTTTTTATAATATAAGGGTATTAAGATTTTTCAAAATTACAAGATAAAATCAGGAAATAATAAATTTTATTCCAGGTAAAAGTTTTGATATGATTTTGAAACGTGATAATAAAAATAAGTTTTTTTCTTTAGAAATTTGTAATTTGTTTGCATTTCAATTTGCATCCGACACCATATAAAGTCCGAACTCCCAATTTTTAAGTGTAAAGCTGATGATATGTTTTAGGCCATAGAACGATTAATGAGCATATGTCTCATTTTTTTAAATCCATGACTGTATCACAAACAAATTACTCATTTCACTTCCATGATGTCATGAAACAACGGCCTTTTTTTATTTTCTAGAAATAAAATGAATACTTTAAAAGCCATTTTCACTTCAATTAGTTCTAGCTTCTATTTACTTTAGCTTATTTATCAAGTACCCAATGTCCAACACAAGATTTCATGACTTACACAAATATTCAAACCATTTAAATCACCTGTGTTGTTAATTAACATTCATGATGAATTACAGCTCATTCCTTCTGCGTTCTTAATTAATGCAAATTAGTTGATGTTAGAAAGCTTTGACAACTCTTTGTGTAATTGGTAAATCAGTAAACAACAAGCATTACATAATCAGCATATTAAGCATAGCCCATCTAATTTATTTTATTACACTAAAAAAAAAGGTTAAAATGAAGCGTAGCTGTCAAAAATTCTCCAAGTACAATAACTCAAGTTCGTTACATATTCGGACTCATAATATGATTTCCAAGAAGCTGTAATTGAATACCAATGCTTAAAATGTAGGAGAGTAGTAGTTTAATGAACAGCTTTTAAGTTTATGCCAGACATTTTTTCAATTGCTGACTAAAAACTTTTTATTACATAAAACATATGTATTACGATAATTTGTTTTAACTAGAAGGTAGCCATTTTACTTTAACGTATTTACGATTTTGGAAATTACGGAAATTTATTTATTCAAAGACAGTCTTGTATATCGTCTGCAAGTTTAAATTCAATTTTTAATGTCTTTATTTATTAATGGCTTGGTATTTCTGGAGCCAAAAATATGAATAAATAATTACAATATCCCTTTATTCATTTTAAAAAAGATATTTTTTTTCCTTTCCTTTCTATTTATACGGATATATTATTGTAATTGTCAGTATCGCAGACAATAATGCAATCTCCAAATAGTTTTTAGTTCATGCCAGAAATTTCAATTGCTGATTCAGCTTTTTTAACTGTACTATACAATTATATTACGGTAATTTATTTTAACTCGAAGATCACTTTACATTATTTATTTTCGGTATTAGAAACAATCGGAAATTTTAGGGAAAATAAATAATCGAATATTAAATTCCGTAAATCTTATTATTTATTCAAAGATAGTTATTATAACGTCTGCAAATTTAAATTTAACTTTTTATGCATATATACAACCATAAATATGAACTAATTTTGACATTATATGTTTTTAAAAGACAATGCTTTTTAATTTTGCTTTCTCTTAAATGGAGGTAAAATTATAAACGTCATTAGCGGAAATAATAGTGCAATTGCTAATATATTAGAATAGCAAATTTTTGCATATCTCCACTTTTTATATTTTCTTGACTTCAAAGAAACGTCATTTTTCGAATTATTTCAATTTATGAAATGGCAAACTCAAAAAAGGCATAGACTAAACATATGAAATTTAGTATATAAAATTTCTAGATTACTGCCAAGTTTCACAAATATCTACCTGATTGACCGAGAGTAAACGAATCCGATATATGCAAAATGAAAAAAGAAATATAGAAATGTAAATTTCAGTGTAGAGATTTAGCATTAAGTGTAATTTTTTTTCAAACTTTAAAATTAATCGGGGAATAAATTGACCATCTGCCTGTCTCTATTTTCATATTTATGTAAATTCGTTTACTTAAAATATACCAACTTAGATAAACAAAATTTGGTATACAGTATTAGCATTTAAATTTAGATATAGATATTTCTTAAATTTTGAATTAGATTTGTTAAAGATGGCAATATGTCAGTTTGTAATTTTGCAAACAAATAAACGAAGTAACTCAAAAACACAACGTCTTGGATAAATAAAATTTATTATACAGTTTTAACTTTTGATGTGTGTAATTTTATGAAATTTGAAATGAATTTCACCTGGGGATTGACTAATTCGTTATATATTCTCATGAATTTTAACTCAATAATGCAAAATCTCAATGAGTTATATTAATCAAAATTATCATCGTTATCCTATTATTATTTAGTAATTTTTACTACTTGTAATTTTGAGAAAAATTTGGTTTCAATGATTGAAAAAAAATAAGGCCGTTCAACCCCCCACCCCCAGTTTTCTGACCTACCAAAATATTAAAAAAACAAATATCTGACTAGAATTCCCTATCAAATATTGTTATAGAATACTTCCAGAACTCTGCTTGTAGTTTGTAATGTGAAAAGTCTAACAGGCTTGATAACTAATAACGAAGCTTTATTCTACATGAAAACGTAGAATAAAGCGTTAGCAAACCACAGCGGAAGTGTGCACAAGAACATCATCTTCTGTAATAAAAAACAACACACAAGCAGCAGATCAATAATAGACAACTGCAACACCATTAGACAATTGCACACTTCTATAATAGACAAATGCACACTTTTCTCAATTATTCACTCCTTTACAACCTCCTGCTGCTTTCATCTGACTCAATACAAATTTGATCCTCAATTTTGTCAATTGTAATTTCGTAAATTCTCTCCTAATCGATATATCGCCATAACTCCAACCATTTTAAGATTTTTTTTGTCGCCAAAGTTGCCAAATCCATGTATTAACTCGGCTTCCAGTGCCCATCACAGTTATCTGTAAATCACTTGAACCAAGGTAATTAATTATAAGGATTTTTTTGTGATTTTTCAAAGAATTATTTTCTAATAAAGCGAAAGAAATAGATCTATGCGGATAATAGATCTTTTGCTAATCAAACATAAGTTGCAGTTGTTCTTTACAATAAACCTTTGCAAATATTATACTGAATAGGAAAAACTTGATGGTTCTTCTATTCATTTGCAATGTTACTGAACGTCTTCTCTATTTGCAATAAAATTGACATTATTATCGAAACAGCTGCATACGCATAATTGTAATTTAATTGTCATACCAAAATTTATTTGTCTATCTAACAATTAATTATTATATTACAAAATTCTTCTTTGAGTAACCATTACAATTAGTCTATTGTTAATTGCTTATTCTGTTGCTAATAATAGTGGAGGAAAAATACAGGTAAACAAGAAATTAGATTGTTTGGTAAATATTTCCATCTTAATACGACAAAGACCCAAGTCTCGTCTGTAGTCTTTTCTGCGAAGTCTGTTTCTCACTTTCCTTTTATTCTCAAGTAGGACATTTTTCCCCTTTTTCCTAACTTTCTTCCCAATCCATCGTCTTTATTTGTACAGTCAGTGATTTTCTCGCTTAATTATTTAAGCTTTATTGAATTTGTAAACTCTCTTTAAGAATTTTTCTCCTCCATCTATATCGGAAGGAATTAATGTGATTTCCTTTAATTTATCTTTCTGAGACCATGCAGTGCGTTTTGGTAAAGAAATTAGTTTCAGTACAAGCTTCGCATTATATGATATGAAAGTCAACAGATATGAAAATTATTTGTTTATCATTAATTGAACTGTAATCACGGATACTAACTATGTGTCTTTTTAAACTTATAGATAATGGTTTCTTTAACTTATAAATAAGAAGTGGAATTTTGATGAAGCTTTAATACTTATTTTGAATTAATCTCTTAAATTAATGAAAAATTGATTTTTATTCCGCTTTAAGTATGTAAAATAAATGTAAGAAATATTATTCCATGTATAACCAGCGGTAACTATCTCCTCGAAACAGATTTCTGAATAAATATTTTATACCCTTCTTCCAAATAAAATTGTGAAACTTGGGTAATGTTGTGAATTTCTTGTATTGTATTTGTGAACGTTAGTTACAAAATATAGTTATTTGAGGTTAATGTAGTATTTATACTTAATATATCGGAGAATATGTATTTTAGAGGCCTTCTGGTTGATCTATTGATACCAACGTTTGATATAAAACTATGGTTGTAGTTGGAAGATAACATGTCGAATTTCATTGATTTAAGTCATTGCATAAAGCAGTTATTGCATTTAAATTACTGCGAGTGTAGACCGTGAAATGGCCAACTCTTTGAAAAATCTAGTTCAAAATTTTATAGGAATTTACATCTTAGACACTAATCCCAGGGAACAAATTCTATCTATCTACATCTTTACGATTTCTAGTTATCTAGTTCGTTTGTACTCGAGAAGCCAGGCAGACAGACTTCCTCTGAATGGATTTAAGTCAAAATTGGATAGAAATCTACATATTTGATCATGATCTCATTTATCAAATTTCAACTTTCTAGCTTTATGTGTTTTTGTGTTATCTCTTTCACAGAAGGACAGACGGACTGAGAGACCGATAAAAATACATATTGCGTAAAATGAGCAATGAACTCAACTCAGCTTTCGAGAGTGAGTTGAGTTCAGTTATATTATTTTAAAGCAGCACTGGGCTATTTCAGGACG
>JAPMOR010104007.1:93471-113907 GCA_026543865.1 Argiope aurantia | reverse complement strand
TAATGCAGTTCCTTAAGGAAAAAAAATAGCTGATAAAGATTTGAAGGAGATTTCTCTAATGAAGAGTTTTTTTATATGTTTGCCATTATTCTTTATCATGATAGAAATCCTGATGTAAAACCTCTCTTGGATATACATATGCATTTGAAGCTGATAAGATACCGTTAAATATGAAAAGCAACAGTTTTCTATGACATTAAAAAATTATTCCAATTCATATATAATCTATTTTGAAAGCAATGAACAGGGGAAATTTTTCATTAGAAAACTGAAAGGACGCCGTAATATTATTAATTTCGTAATAAAGCCTTCTGCTTCTTTTAAATCAATTTTTTTCAAATTTGCTGTATTTGTTGCAAATTTGCTTCTTAAAAATTGATTTAAAAGAAGCAGAATACACCATTTAAAAGCATTTCGTCAAAATAAAATATGTTGATAATTTTGTTTGTCATATGTTAATTGATTCAAAATCCATAGTAAAGTAAAAAAGAAAATGGCAATGTATTCAAATAACGGAATTTCGCACATTAAAAAATATGATATGAAATTTTTATAACAATTTTTAGAATTTATTATCTAATTCAGCCATTATTGAAATTATCTTTCGATTGCAAGCAATTCCAAAGTTTAAACTAAACGTATCATTTACTTAATATTTGTATGCATATCTTTTAAATAGATTCAACATTTTAGAAGTTTTAATCCATTTTTAATTAAATATTTATTAATAGTTAAAAATAATTAATTAATAATTATTATATAATTAAATAATTATTAATAGTTAAATAAAGTACCCAATTACTAGAATAATTCTCATAAAGTCACAGAGCATTTATATGATGAAAAAAATGCAAGTTCTTGGCGAAGAACAATATTTTTCTCGCCAAATCTCGGCAATCAGTTCAGTATTCAAGATGCGGCGACTAATTTAAAAGCATCTTTCTAACTGGAATTAATTAAACATTCATCTCATTCGGAATAAAACTCTTGTATAGGAGTGAAATTTCTAATCTCTTTGTTTTAAATATGTCTGGAATTAGTTATTCAATGAATCATTATAAAAGGATTTCAAACCGTATTGTAATATCCCTGTTGGAAGTCTATATCCTTCTAGATTAATCATCTTGTGTAATTCTTTGAACTCAGCTATTTTTTCAGCTATCTTTCGATGGAAAGTGTTGGTAGACGTGAGACTTTAAGTACTCGATTTTCTGAGTAATCTTTATTGATCATTGTTTTAAATACTGGGCTATTTTTCTACTTCATTAATTTACTTCAATTAAAGAGAAGATCTTTTTACTAATTGAACTTCAGAACTGATGCTAAATGGAAGGAAGAAAAGATCTTTTTTTATATTGGTTTTAGGTATTATTTCTCTTAGGCCATTTATGGTTTATGAACATGTTTTATAGATTCGATATTTGATTATTTTGCCTTTTCTACTAATTCCATTTAAATTCAAGATATTGTAAATTTTTTTTTGAAACTATTATTGAAATAATTTATAAGTTAAAAGTATACATTTTATAATTTCTGTAGAAGAGTTTTATATATTTATCATTAATTTACAGTTTTCATTAAGAGATTGTTAGTGTATATTTGTGAATTCTATGGGTTTCTATGCATCAGTAAAAAATGGAAATGTTATCAAATGATAAATTTTCACTCATTGAAAAGTATATGATTTTTTTAATTGATTATTTTACTGAGCATTTTGTGAAATTCTTCTTTTTCGGTTACATGCAGATCAATAGTTTAATGTAAATATATAATTTATTTAATAAATTGTATGTATACATATACAGCATTTTATGAATCTTTAAAGTCACTGTTATTTAGAATTAGCTCTTTAGAGCTTTCGGTTCATTTTTAATTAAAGAATAATTAATAGTTAAATAGTAAATTATTATTAATTAAATAGTTAAGTATTTAATTGTTAAATAATTAAATATTTAATAGTTAAATAGTTATATATTAATAGTTAAATAGTTCTTATTTGGTTAACAAAGATGATCAAAATGATTTTTACATGTGAGAGTTCAATGATAAAAAAATTATTCATAATACTTGAGGACGAATATGATATTGAATGAAAATTAATATTTAACCTTCCAGTAGGCGTATGTGAGAAATACCCAATAAAATAATTGCGTTCTTTTTCTTTTTATTATTTATTTATTTACCACAGGGAGCTGCAAAAGCATGAATGGATTATCCAGCAGTTCTTCCCGACGAATTGTTAATCATCGTTAATAGATTCTAAAAATATACTTTTTTTCTTCAAGATATACATGCACCTATTAACATCTGTCACATATTCTTTTATTTGTTGTTTAAAATATCAGATGTTTAAAGATTATTTTAACTGCAGCCCATAACTATATTATTCGTTCAAAAAACAATAAAGAAAATCTACCTAGAAGAATATATTCCGAAAAGCTGAATGCGTGGAGACCATGAAAAATGCGCGGAGACAAGAAAACCCAACTCTTTACAAAGCTCGCTAAAACCAGAAGAGTTGAAAATAAATTAAGGGAATTAAGAAAGGAACTAAGAATCATGAAATAAGAAAAAAAGATGCAAAATCTACCAAAATGATAAACGCATTAGAATGACAGAGTTAAGCTGAAAGTGTCCCCTGAAATTTATATGTTTGGAGCATTTTAAACGTATTTACACAGTCTGCAATAATGCAATGAAATGAATATAACAATGGCTGACTTCTAGCTTTTTATATATCAATTTCTATATCGTTTCTCTTGTTTTACTTTATATTACAAATATAAATATTTCAGTTAAATTATTGGCAAATTCATTTATTTTATCTTCATAATCTTCAGTGAATTCTTTGATCATTTAAAATTGTTTTTGTATTTTATGATCACATTATCCCCATTTCTTTTTAAATATCCTTAAAATTCATTTTACTTATTTACTTTCATTCAATTAAAGCCAAAAATTTATAATTAAGCATTTAAAAGTTTTTATTTTGTAACAGCCTGCCTGAGAAGAAAGAGCAACTTGTCAAGTAGATTTAGAAGACATGCCACCTGGAAGGTTAATCTATCTATACTTATAAATAAAGCTCAATGTGTGTGTGTGTGTGTGTGTGTGTGGAGCTCAACGGGCCAGGTCATTTGACCTACAGCTACCTAATTTGGTACATGTATACCTTAGAGGTAGGAAATGTGCACCTGGGGTCCCTTTTTTTGAATTTTTAATTAGAATTTTAATTATTAATTAAAAACTAACTTTCCCGCCAAAAAATCTTCCATTTTCCCCACCACCAAATGAGTAAGGCTTCAGTTTTTTTTTGTTTTTTTTTTCCCCAATAGTAATGAGGATAGGGTTAACATTTTTCGGCCGATTATATAAAACGATTCTGTTTATTTTCTTAATATTTTATGCATTTAAAATCAAACACTGTTAATTAATCGATCTTTCAGATTCATTCTGAAGTACTTTTGAATTAAAATAACACAGAATAAAGGAAGTTAAAAATGTCTAATCTGCATAGCGTTACCCCAACTGGCGTAGAAAATTCACACGTTTGCGTTACCGTAACTGGCGTTGAAAATTCACGCATGAGCATTGTGTTCTGATTGTTGAAAATATTATCAACGAATGATTCTTGATTTAAATTATTTTTAGGTTAGTTGCATGCTTTTGTAATTAAATTGTATTTATGTTAGTTATATATTTTTTGTATATGCTTAAAGTTTTAAGTACATCGTTTTTTAAGTAGTTTTTTACACCTGCTCTCGACCGATTATTTTAAACGATTCCTTTTATTTTCTTAGTGTTTGATGCATTTAAAATTAAACACTGTTAATTAATCGATCTTTTCATAATGAATCTGAGAACCTTTTATTGAGAAATTCTTGAGATATTACATAAATTAAGAAAGATATTCTTTAATGCCCATAAAGTTTAAATGCTCAGTGACTCTGTTATCAGTAATCATATTATAAAAAAATACTTTGTTTCAGTAAAAAATATTATTATATTAATTTTCAGATTAATTCTTTCCACTTTAATTTAAAGCATAAATTCTACGTGATCTAACAGAAACTTTGAGAGATACATATTACGTTATGACTGAAGGCCTTTATAATATTATGAGTGAATTATATGACTATCAAAATTTGAAGTTTTAAAATATTTTGATAAAGTATCTATTAAAGTAGGAATTGCGTAAAATATTTAATTATTAAAATTTAAACGAACATTCAGATTGGCGAACCAGCTGGTCGCCAAAGGCGGCTAGTACTTATATAAATCTCAATGTGTGTGTGTGTTGACGCTCTATAGGGTAGACCGTTTGACCTACAGCTATCAAATTGGTACATGTATACCTTGGAGGTTGGAAATGTGCACCCGGGGTCCCCTTTTTTAAATTTTAATTATTAATTGAAAACTAACTTTCCCGGCAAAAAAACCTTTTCGTTTTCCCCACCGTCAAATGAGTAAAGCTTCAGTTTTTTTTTGTTTTTTTTTCCCCCAAGCTAACGAGTATAGGCTTAACATAATTTCGGCCGATTATTTCAGACAATCTGTTTATTTTCTTACTGTTTAATGCATTTAAAATTAAACGTTATTAATTCATCGATCTTTCAGATTCATTCTGATGTACTTTTGAATTAAAATAAAACAGAATAAAGGAAATTAAAAATTTCTAATCTGCATAGCGTTACCCCAACTGGCATAGAAAAATTCACGCATTTGCGTTACAGTAACTTTCGTTGAAAATTGACGAAGGATTCAACGGATTTTCAACGGATTCGGACTTGATTTAAATTATTTTTAGGTTAGTTGCGTGCTTTTGTAATTAAATTGTACTTATGCTAGTTATATATTTTTTTGTATATGCTTATGTTAATGTTAAGTATATCGTTGTATATGTTAAGTATATCATTGTTTATGTAGTTTATTTTAACCGGTTTTCGACCAATTATTTTAAGCGATTCTGTTTATTTTCTTAGTGTTTGATACATTTAAAACTAAGCATTGTTAATTTATCGATCTGTTCATGATGAATCTGAGAAAACTTTGTTGACAAATACTTAAGATATTGCATAAATTAAGATATATATTCATTAGTGACCATTAAGTTTAAACGCTCAGTGACTCTTTCTTATGTAATCATATTATAAAAAAATGCTTTGCTTCAGTAAAAAATATTATTATATTAATTGCAAATTCATCCTTTCCGCTTTAATTTAAAGCATAAATTCTACGTGAGCTAAGAGAAACTTAGAGAGATACTTATTACGTTATGACTGAAGGCCTTTATAATATTATGAGTGAATTATATGACTATCAATATTTGAAGTTTTAAAATATTTTGATGAAGGAGTTATTAAAATAGGAAGTGCATAAAATATTTAATTATTAAAATTTCAACGAACATTAAGATTGGCGAACCGGCTGGTCTCCAAAGACGGCTAATATGAAATATAATTGCCATATCATCAAATTAATATCTGATTAAAAAAAGAGAGAAATGCGTCATTCAGTTATAATATACTGAAAAAAAGATTAAATTATTATTTTATATTATCGATATACAACAGATATTGAAATAAGGGTTAGTTATTTTTTTTTATAAATCATTCAATGTAAACACAAAATAATTTAGATTTATTTAATCCTATGAGATACGGAAGTATTTGTTGAATGAGATAATTTTGAAAATGATGTTTACACAATTGAATAATTGACTTAATTGAAATGTTAAAATACCGATATCATTAAAAAAATAGTCACCAAAAACTTTTTATGGGAGCTTTTTTAGAAATGAACTACTATGAAAGGTGGGAATGGGGGATTGCGGACCGATGTATTTGAATTTTTAATTAGATTTTTCAGAAACTAAATAGTAAGCGAAATTTCGATTGAAAAAATAAACTATTACTGAAATTTGCCAATAATTATTTATAATCATTTTTTAACTCACCAATTATGAATTAACTTCTTCAGTTTGCTACTATCCTTGGTGCTCAGGCTAATACTTCTGAATATGCCTTTAAGAAAAAGCTGATAGATTAGAAAAAAAATATGACATGCTTTATTCGAAGAATGCACCATCGCTAGCTATTCATTTGATCACGTCTTTCAAATTGTGGATGGGTTGACTGAATAATATTTACTTATAATATAGATGAAAGAGTTTGTGTGTGTATGTTCCCTCTATTGGTCAGACAGTTTGACCTAAAGCTACCAAACATCGAATGTAAATACTTTGAAAAGTAGGAATGTACATCTTGGGACGATGTTTTTGAATTTTCAATTAGAATGTTCTTTAATTAAAAATCGTAATTTTTCCGCGATAAATCGCCGAAAGTGCTAAATAATAATAATAATAAAAGTGTTCTTACATTAACTTAAAGTTAAAAAAATTCTTTCTGAATCTAAATAATTATTTTAACCATATTTTTAAACAATTTATTTCACACAAAATAAAAAAATAAAATTTTAAAAAATTAACCAGCACGAGCTCGTTCTTGGGAAAAATTCTTTTTTAACAACATGATGCCATGACATTGACAAAAGCTGAAATTTAAAAAAAATGACTGATTAAAAATGACAAATAAGACTAGAAAAATATAATATTTAGCGCGTGTTTGTACGAAATGAAATAAATATGAAATAAATAAAATAGCTATATTATTTATTCAATAATTCAGTTGTATTTAAAACATACATATTTCAATGCATACAGAATATCCATTCAAATCAAGGCCCAATTGCTAATTTCTAAAACTTTATTAATTGCCATATAGATCTAATAAAAATATTTTACACGAAGTAAATATTTGTATTTTATGTTAGCTTGAATCAATAAATTTTCTGATGAAATATGAATTTTAAATTTTTATACAGATCATTCGTTCTCTGAGACATATTTAAATATTCTTGTCACACTGGTACTTTAAAATAAAAGTTCCACTCTTTTATAATTAAAATTTATTGAGTTAGGAATATTTGAATGAATCTCTTCTATAAAAACATACGGTTTCAGTTCCCTTATCGACCATCTTGAAGAAATTACAGCATTCCAAGCTTGGATTTTCCTCAAGAGTGATCGCCTAAAATAATGTAATTGTTGATTGTCTTAAAAGGATGATATTAAAAACTTAAAACCTCGGTCAGGATTGAACACAAAAGATTAAAATATTAGAATTTCAAAAAAATTTCGATGAGTACGATTTATAAGACGAAAAGATTGTATAAAATTGTGACTTCATAATTGTTTCCAGAAATGCCTTTATTGATTGAAATAAAATAAAATATTATTCATAGTATTTGAATCTCTTTAAGGATAACACTGCATTTGCGAATGAATCAGAAGAATTTTTATTGAATAATTTATTGAAACATTACAATTTTTTATTTATTTTTTTATTATACAGAAGTTTATAGTGCTTGCGGATTCGATTTTCTATTGTCATACTTTTTAAAAGTATTTTTTTGTTTTTGTTTTCTGCAACAAAGGTTTCGTACTTGAAGTTTTTTCACTACCATTTGAAATGCAAATTTATATCTAAATAATCTGAAGGCAAACTAGAAACATATATAGAGCAATGAACATAATATGGCTTTTGTAATAATATGAGTTATGTGATTACCGAAATTTGAAGCTTAAAAATATTATTTAAAAAAATCTATTAAAATACCAAGTTGCTATATATTTAATAAATTTAAAATTGGTATTACGAATCATGTGGTAGCCAATTGTAGTCCGAAAAAGTTAGATTTGTTGAGTATAGCATGTGAGGCATGAACTCCCAGCCAAGTGCAGAAATAATGTCTCTGAAGTCTTTGGCTGTGTGTGATGTAGTATTGACTTGATGGAAAATCTCTTTTCTGTATTTTGTAACCTACTGTAATTGCTTTTCGATCCATACATTGTTCAATTTAATGAATTCTTCTCGGTACAGAATGGTTTCCTCACTTTCACCTGCTTTCCACACTTTCATACGCTCATTGTATCGACAGTCTTCTAATCCCATCATGTTGGAAAAATTGAAATCACCACGTTTTAATCATCTAAACCAGAGGTTCCCAAACTTTTTTTTCTCGTTTACCACTTTTAAAGTTTTACTATTTTCGGTAGACCCCCTGCTGCTACATTTCTACTGTATTCCCAAAACTCCTAAAAAATATTACCCTAAATTGGAGGTGTTAAGAAGAAAAAAAAGTAACACATTTTCTTGTGTCCTATTTATTAAAATAATACTTGTAATTATACAAAATTATAAACATTTATTATTACAAACAATCATCAATTGACAAAAATCACCAATGAACTCTGAAATGTAAATCAACAATAAAAAATAGTCATATTTTTAATGAGAGGGATGTACTTGATGAATTGACAGCAAATTATCAATATTTGGCTTCAGTTTTGTAAGAAATAATCTCAAATATCCCCGTTCTGTGATGTTCAATCTGATCCTTTTTATTATTAACAGGTTGGTAACGGCACTAAAACGACAAGATATGACGAGGGAAACGCTATCAAAAATTTTCTCGCAATTTCCCACAACCCAGGATATTTTTCGGGGATTTCTGCCTGCAGCCAAAATGTTTGATATCCTTTTTTAAATTTCACTTTCAGTTCCTCGTTGGTGCTGAGCTCAAGTAGCTCCTCTTGTAATGCCACATTCGCCTCTTCCGTTTCATCAAATGGGGTTATGATCCATGGCGGTATTTCCGTTGTCAGAATATCTTCAAATCTATTTTTGAAGTCATCATGTAGGATATTTAAATGTTGAGCGTATGTCTGAATATCCTCATCAGGACATTCTATCTGTGAAAAGTGCGGAAACTGGGAGAATTCGCGCCGACTAATATTTTGCTTCATTAATTTCAATTTACCAAGAAAAGTCGAACATAGACAAGTGGTTTTTATTAAATTAAGGCTGTCCCCTTGTAACTGCAAATTAACATCATTGAATTTTATGAACAAATCTGTTAAGTACGCAAAGTAGGCTTTATATTTGATCAGAATTTCTTTTAAATATGGTGCTTTAGTTTCCAGACACTCTATCACTGATTCGAATAGTGAACATCGATTCACTCACAGTCACACTTTTATGTTCAAAATCCCGGAAACAAATGAATATCGTTTTGTTCTTGGCATTCGTATTTATACTAATGTCGATTGCAAGCACAGCACAAGTCGCATTTCATAGCTTTGCAGGTCTAAACAAGCATCTTGGACGAGCGGGCGCACGGGCGGCACTTTGCAAGTCTCGACATTTGGAGTACACTTGTACTATTATCTATTGTTCTATTCAATTCTGTGTTTGAACTGAGTCTCGAATATTTTTTGAGTACCTACCTAGTGAATGAGGCTATCTGCCTACGTTGATAGGTAAATCCAAGCCAAAAATTTTGCTCTTTATTATGAAAACCAGAATTTTTCGTGGACCCCCACTTACAACTTGTGAACCCCTGTTTTCTTTTCACATGTACGTGGACTCCCGTGTGGTCTCCTATGGACCCCTGGGGGTCCACCTGGACCACTTTGGGAACCTATTATCTAAATCATCTACGTTGTGATATTGCCATTGTGAAGAAAATAACGGCGACAATTGACACTGTAAATCAGTTTTTGTTACTAGCGGCATCTATTGTACAAATTAGGAATTACTACATAGCACACCTTATTTTTTTGAAATTTTAGGATTGAGTGGCTCATGGAAAATCTTTGCATAGAAAAATGCTGTGCTATCATATCTCTTTTTCTGATTAATTAACTAGAAGAAAAACGAATCAATCAACTGATATAGAGAATTTGAAATTATGTCTTTAAATAAAAATGTTGAAATTCAAACTAATGTTATTCGTTTGCAAACAATACGTTTCAATTACTTTTTAAAGAAAATATTACCAAAGAAAGCTTGTATCATCTGGTTCTGAAAAGAAATCCAAAAATTTCAACAAAACACTCTCCAATTATTTGATTTAAA
This sequence comes from Argiope aurantia, assembly GCA_026543865.1. NCBI lineage: Eukaryota > Metazoa > Arthropoda > Arachnida > Araneae > Araneidae > Argiope > Argiope aurantia. The sequence continues at coordinate 103,930 of JAPMOR010104007.1, read as the reverse complement.
GTCAACCGATACTTAATATATAAAGACCTCAGGTTATTCTTAAGCCAATAAGAAATGCTAATTATACAAAAAAAAATTTCGTCATCAAATGTACTAATAAATGAACTAAATTCTAACCTTCACTTCACATTTCAATCTCCCCGTGTGGTATTATTTTGTTTCAGCGGTTTTTCAATTTTCATATCTTGCAATTAAAGAAGATCTAGAGTACAAGTTCATTTTCTCAAATTCATTCTCACTTTTCTCATGGTTTGAATAAAATGAAGAAATAAATTCGATGCACCAGATACCAGATTCTAAACATCAATTTTGTATCAAAATTTGTATGATCACTACAAAGGTAATCTGAGTAGATTATTTTATTTTTCTTAATTTATATGCAACATTCCCAATTTATTCTGATGCATGTTTGTCTGTGTATCTTTTATTCTTTATTTCTCTCTATTTTTTTTGTCTTTTTTCCAAAAAAATCTTTTTACTTTAAAGAAAAAATCAACCTTGTTACGCTGGGCAATATTATGTATTTAATTTTTTTTGGATATCGTTTTTTTAACCCGTTCTAGGGCCGTGGGAAGTATGCTTGCCCCCAAATTTTGATCTTTGTGTGAAATTATGTAGTTTGGTATAGGTTGTGATCCTTCAGTTCCTTATCTCATACTAAATGGTATGTTTTGATTTGTTACTTAATTAAATTATTCAGGCAAATAATTAATGAATCTAATCAAATATTATCTAATAATCTAAATGAATTACTTTCCTTAAGCCAATCTAAATCTTAAAAAAATATTTTAATATACCATTACTAGAAAAAAATGGCCTTTTAAAGGGTTAACTGATCTAATTATGCAATGACAAACCAACTCACACATATTCTTTTAGAGATGCTGCTATTTTCACTAATATTACTGAGCAAAATCTAATGTTGTGTTTTCTTAAAACTTTTCTTCAATTATAAGCATTTTATTGCACAATTGATTGAAATATGATAATTAGTTTGGGCTTAAATTTTGATTAGTGTAGAAATTAACATCTCAGATATAATTGGAATTTTCGATATAATTTTAATGTAATTACAAACTAAGAGGAATTTTGAATTTTTGCAAAATTTTCAGATACATTATTAAATGAAAATAGATTTCACGTCACCTTAAAATGCAAGAATAAAAATGTATTATCGAAAATACAAATTTAATTGTGCAATTTTTTTTGAATATTACTTTTTTAAAATATATATTATGCAACAATGCTTTTCACTTTTCCATTGAAATTCCAACTATTTCCATTGTTTTCGAAATATTTAATTCCTTATTTATTTTCTATCATTGGTTAAAATATTCAGATGATTTTTATTCTTAGATAAAATCATAAAGAATTTTATTTTCTATTTCATTCCATGAAATCTCTTATGGAATCAATAAAAATGGTTATCAACATTATTAATTACATTAAAAAGTTATCTCAAACATTGACCGATATTTCTGTTTTTCTTTGTTATCAATTTGACTAAATCTGTATAACATGTTGCCGTATTGAAATGACACTGGACCATTTCAATTTTTTCTGAAAATTAACAAAATGAAGTTGACGTACTTAAAATTAAATTTTAGATAACAGAGATAGTTACATTATATAATTTGTTGCCATTAAAGATGTTCTTATACAATATAAATATATTAAATGAAAGGCTACTTTAATAAATAATAGATCTTGAATGTGTATCTAATTAGAACTTTAAATATGCTTCATAAAGGAAACCATAAATATGAAATAATGCAAACGATATTTAAATGAAAGGAAATTCAATAGCTACATCTTGTTGGTCAAAGACAATAATTCAAAATATTGGGAAAATATAGATCGAAGTTGGATAAGTAAAAATGTAGTAAAAGTAGAAAAAAAAGACAAAAGAAGGAAATTTTAATTACATTTTCCATGTTAAAAACAATATTTCCTTATGTCCTTTTTTTTCCATAACACAAGAGTAGATGTTAAAGAAATCCAATAAACCCCAGTAATCACTGCATCAGTTAAAATAAAAGTATTATTTCGTCGAACAGCGTTTGGAGCCTTTAAGTATCGAAAAAGTTATATAATAATCATATATTGGCCACAGACATTGGCGAATTAGTTCTTGTTCGAAATTAAAAATCTGATATTAAATTTCTAATCGCCAATCGTTTTCACCAAATTGAAAAGAAGCTAAATAGTTTTCACGTTTTCACAGAGTACAGCAAAGGGAAGAAATATCAAAAATTATATAAGGCTGTTTTATTAAAATAAATAGCATTACTCATATGCTTTATATAAGTTGAATTTTATAACTGCTCAAAGAAATCCAATCAATTCAAAAAGTGTCACTTAATAATTTCTTACACTTCTTCAATGACATTGTAGAGAAATTTCAACACCATTAATCTCATTAAGATTTTATGCAAATTCTTTCTAGATATTCATTAAAAGATGAACGGTTTCATTTTCCTTTACACCGCATTATTTATAATAATTATCTAGTGATAGACAAGAAAAGTTAGATAACACTAATTTAATAAACATGAAATAGTCAACAACACTCATTATATGCAAGACGGGCGATTCATATGAACACCTTATATTCAGAGAATCAAAAACAAATTAATAATAGATAAAGACCGAATGGAATTTTAGATTTATGATTCATAACCTTTAACCGGGAAGTTGCGGTATCTCAGACTGTTAAAGATGGTCTTTCTTTCACACCTAATATATTTTTAGCTCAATCCAGTGATTTGACCTTGCAATTTTTTGTTTCATGACCTGAATAACACGTGCATTTTTTTCAACCGGTTTCAGCGGCTGCTCTTTTTAAATATTTCAGTTTATTTTTTTGCGTGACGTCTGTGAGACCGCACCTCGTTTTTTTAGGGTTCTAATATTATGCAAGGCTTAGCAGATGGCTTTTAAACTTGATTCTCGAAATATTATCCAACCGACTGATTTTCGTTATGTAGCTGAACTCCAGAAACTTTTAAGTGAAACAGAAAGTGATTTTAGTGATGAGGATTATTGTTCAAAATTATTTTTCGATGAGAGGTCGCATTCGACTAATTCTGATATGCATGTTCAAATATAATTATTTCTTTCTAGTGATAATGGATTTTGAAAAATTTCTGAAATATATTCATACACCAATAGAAATGTCTACAGGTTTTGCAGGTTGAATTTTATACAGGTGCATAGCCTATAAGTTTAAACTGCCCACGAAAACAGCGTTACAAATGTTTACAAGTTTCTGATTAGAAATAATTCCAATAAAAAATGGTTCATTTTTATACTCTTTAATTTCTTTTTATATATAATTGTTGAATTCCCATTATATTTTTTTCTATATAACTTTGTATACTGGAAAAATAAATATGATTTAAAAAAAAAGTAACATGATTTTACTAGAATATCATTTGTTATGACATGTAATTTAAGAAGAAACTGTATGTTCAAACGCAATTAATTTTTTTCAATGATAATATATTTAGAAAAATTTCTAAAACATATTTATATATTAAGAAAAATGTCTGCAGAATATAGTGACTGATTTTCATACTAATATTTTCATTAGAAAATGTAATTTGAATATAAAGAAAATGCGGTCTCGTAGACCGCACCTCCCCAGTTAAGTCCTAAATATTCCCCTCCCCAGTTAAAGGTTATTATCTATCATTTTTGTATTGATTTTGGGTATTTTTAATTGATGAAATGCCTTTATCAAAAAGCAAGAAAGCAGCTAGAAAAGCAAAAGGGAGAAAATGTCGACATCCTTTTGCATGTCAAGGTCACCATACAGGTGGTACTTCCAATCAACGATTTAGGTTATTTTCCTCTAGTGATGATGATAGATAAACAGTGTTTTAATCCTTTAAAGGGCATTTTTTTTTCTAGTCATATTATGTTAAAATATTTTTAGACTTGAAATTAGAATAAGAAAAGGGATTCATTTAGCTTATTAGATAAATTTAATTTGATTAATTAATTAATTTGGTTAATTAATAATTAAATAACAAATCAAGACACATCATTTTGTGTGAGATAAAGAACTGAAGCATCTAAGTTTCTGCCTTTCTAAAAAAATTGTCAGAACTTATGCCAACCTACATAATTTCATACAAATATTGATAAATTTGGTGGGTAGCATACTTCCCCGGCATTAGAAAAGGTAAAATTATAGATTTCCGCATTATAAGTATGAATTGTGAGGGTTAGCCGATAAGTTCCTATAATATTCAACATTACACAATCGGATTATACTTTCATGGACAATGTATGTCTTTAATCCTCATTTTCTCACCTCAATTTCAAAATTCTGTCATTTTTTATTATTTCAATTTTACCACGTATAAACCGTACTAAAATGTAAATATTGATTACAGGTAACTTTCAAAAGATATTAATTCAATGTATTTTGTGTTAAAAATGTCAAATGTTAAAATATGCAAAAACTTTTATTATTAAATTTAATTTTAATTTAATGCAAATTTGGTCTCGTAGACTGCAACTTTCCAGTTAAATGTTAAAAGAACTCCGGTCCAATACGTTTCAACGCGTATCGAGTAATTGGGATTAATATACATCTAAATAGAGATACTCAAATATATTTTTTTCCAAAGTGCAAATCTTTTCAAACAATAAATATTTCCTTTGCTTCACACTTGAAAAATTAAATAAATCATGCAGCCAATTTCATCACAAGTTCAGAGATAAATACATCAGTGAAACAGCTAATGGGTGTCTTCCTGATGTTTTATCTATTTATGGATGTCTTTTATGTACTTATTGATTTTATTTAAGAACCATCCTATCTTTTTATCTATTATCTAAGACGAAGTGTTCGACCAGGGATAACAAAGACAATGAGTATTTTGGAGAAAATGTGGAAAATAAAAGAATTCAAAACCAACAGTAATCAAAAGGGTGCCTGTCTTCGATATTTTTCGTCTCTTTCATCCATTCTGGTTACACAATAGGAGATAAAGAGAAAACATGTTTTCTTTCAAAGTGAAGTTTATTCGTTGGCAGTCTTTATGTATTGACGCTCTCAGATATTTTAGTCGGCGTTGAACTTTTTTTTCCTGCCAAAACTTTCGTGCAATCTATTAGACACAAAGGAAATATTTTGTTTTCTTCTTCTATTCATACCTGGTTTTGGAAAAATGTTACTGATTTTTACTGATAACTTTTACCTCACACAATTAGAGAGGTAAGTAATGTACTGCATGTAAAGTGTATAAAATGTAAAGCCATATAACGTCGTAATTTTTAATAAGAAGCCTCCAAAGTATACATTCTTAAAAATAAACAGAATCTTTTGACAATCTTTACTGAAACAGTGCAGAAAATAACTACGAAGTTTCATTACAAATGAAAAATATACATATATCTTTGCAATCAATAAATTTTTTTCTCGATTCTCCAGTAATTTGATTAATGAATCTCATATTTTTACATTGATTACTTAAACACTGTACCAGGCCTAATAATAAAGATATATGTATTTTTCTTTTATAAATTAAACAAAAGATCCCCATTCACTCAATTTATTCAATGTAAATGGGTAATTACTTTTAACGAAACTTTGTTTAAAGTGAGGAAAAATGAATATTTTTTTTTTAATTTCTAACATAATCAAATTTTAATCAGTTTTGTATTTGAAACTTTTTAAAAATTTGAATCAAATATAATTTTAAAAAATTTTTTCTCTCATAACTTTTTTTATCAAGTAAATATATATATTCGTATGGCACATTCAGGGGATATTTCTTGTTTATTTTGTATTCTTAATGAACGATATATTTTTTTGCAACGATATTCTTTTTTGTTTTAACTCAATTGCAGTAAAAATAGTCAAGCGGTTTTCTTTAATCGCTCGAAACTAATTATCAGTATATTTTAAAATATCTCTTATTTTTATGTATTAAGAAAATAGTTAAATATTCATTGAAATGCAGATGCTGTAGTTCTTCAAGTTTAGAAAAAAATCGGAAAACTAGAATATTTCCGTAATATTTTAGAAATTAAAAATAAAGTTTACTTTTATATTTAATAATAGTAAAAAATACTAAGCATTTTAAGAAAATTGCATTTTTAACTATATTATTATTTGTTGTTAAAATTTCTTTCATTAAAAATTTAATTTTAAGAACTTGATTATTAAGTTTTCAAAAAATAAAAATAAAAAATTATTCAAAAAAAATTAATAATAGGAATTTCAATGATTATTATTAAATTTAAGAACAAAGAAAACTATTATTTTTTTTAAATGCATTGTCTTTGGTAGAGTTTTCAATTTTATTTCATATATTTTTGTTTTGTTTTAATACATAATATCATAATTAATCTCCTTTTGTGTATATGCTATGGGTTGTAAATATTTAAATCTCAAATTGTATTCTACATTACAAAATAACGTAGTTCTATGATGGATTTTGCATCTTAACTTTCTCAGAAAAAAAAATCTAATTTTAATAATAAAAAAAAATTATTCCCTTTTTTTTAACTTTATATTTACTACATGCGCAACATAAAATATATATTAAATGAGCTTAGAAAAAAAACTAAAATTCATTCATTCACTTTTCAAAATTATATTTGACATTATTTTCAATAACATTTTATGGATTTGACATATGTAAAAATATTTTGTTGAACTTTCAGAGTGTTTGAAATATTTGCTTAAATATTTCCTTACACCTACTCGGAATTTATTCCAGTGGCGTGGGCTCACTTTCTCTCAAAGGAATGAGTGGGTAGAAAATAAGTGAGGAGATACGGACCATACCTGTGAGACCAATAAAACAAAATAGTTTGGAAGAAATTAATAACGAAACTATGATTATTACTACGCATTTAATTTGATAAATTAATTACTACTTTCTATTTTGGTTTTAGTTGTGTTTAATTTATATCATTAATTAAGGAAATAAAAAATAGATATGAAGCATATATTTAATTTTCATTTAAATATTCGAATTCCCTTACTTCAGTATGCAAAGATCACCTCTGATATTTGCATTCTGATTACCAACTGGGAAAACAACGCACTGATGAGACGGGAATTCTGTTTCTAAACGCAGTTACTGTGGTGTTCAAAAGCTTTTATTACCTATTCTCATTCTTAGTCAGCTCTCATATTGTCCTCGTCATTTGAGCCAAGCTTCAAAATTCTAAAATCCTTCTAAAAGTGAACCTTATTCCAATTTAAAAGAGAATGATATTGTATTTAATAAAAAACAACCATAAATATTTTGTTTTTAAAGTTTTATGTATATTTATTCATTTTGACATTGAGATGAATTGTAGATTTTTTATATCTCATATCATTTGCCACTGAGCATCATTTAAAAATATGAAATAAAAAAAACAAATGTTTAATATTATGCTGTGGAAAGTAGTGATAAAAATTTTAAATTTTAAATAGTTGAAGTAATGAATTAGTATTTAATGAATTTTTAAACCATTTTTAAAAAGTTCTTTTTTGTTTGAGTATGGAATTAATATAATATTTATTTTGCAGGCACAAATAATACTGAGTTTTAAAATATAATAGTGTATTGACATATAAAATCAATTCTATTTATGATAATACATAAGATATTCAGTTGTTAAATCTCTTTTGTAAAAAATTTTTTAAAGAAACCTAACAATTCCATTAAATTATCTGTGAATTTTGATAAAAATTTTAGAAATATAAAAATAATAATACAGAATAGACAGAAAAAAGGCCATTTTCTGATTACAGATAATTGATTTTTAAATGCAATAATTATAAAAAAAGGAATCTTGTATTTGCGTCAATATATTTACTAAATTGTACATTTGCAATACTTTAAAGTATTTAGCTTGTCATATAACTCACATTTTTTAATGATTTCTTGAATTCTGGGGTTGACCATTAGTTAGACGAAGACTCAGAACTCATTTTTTTTTCATGGGCATACGTTTTGAAGTGAACTTGGTATCTTTTGATATTTGATATTTAATGTTTCACTTTGATTTACCATCACTGAAATTTTTTTAAATACATTCTTACTTAACAACAATGTAAAATATGTCCTTAAATACATCGTTTTAGAAGATGTACAACTACTAACAATAAGAAGATGAAATCGTACATGGTGATCTACAACCACGTTTCCTGTAGATTCCTTCTATAAGAGGATTTCAACAATTATTTAACATTTCAAAACATAATAAAAAAATGCATGATGTAATTTTAGCATTTTTTTAAAAATTTTTGAAACATTCTAATATCAAAATAATAAAACTAGAACAATAAAATGATATTTACCTGGGGAAAGTTTGACGTAGTTTTGAAATTCAGTGATAAAAATTTGTGTATTCTTTGAAAAAAAGTTTTTTTTTCTTGGTGCATAGTCGACTCCTTATGAATCTTTGAAAGATAAAGTCTTAAGAATGCATTAGCTTCTTTGAAATGATATTTCTTAATATGATTACACTGGCTATTATATGATAACTGGTATTATTTTCTACTGTCATTGTATATTGCCTCGTAAACAAGCTGCATACTTGCTCGCAGATATTCTTTCTTGGTGTCATAGGAAACTTGCGTTATTTTACTTCCTAGAAATATATTTAACAACTTTCATTCTTAAAAGTTTTCATTCTTAAAACCATTTTCTTCATTCATTCTACCTTTTATTTACTTTGATACTTCCAATATGTATTCAGTGCTGATATTTTAACAGCATGAGTTTGACATGTGTACAAACAAACAAATAATTAAATATTCCTATAGTTAATTAAGGTGGTGATTTGCAATTCATAGTTTTCCTATTCATGCAAGAGTTTGAAGTGAGAAGAGTTCTGAAAACAATTTGCAAATTCGGCCAATTAGAAATTGCAAGTTATCACAAAATTTGCACGTTAAGCACAAATGTCTCTAATCTACTCTTATGATGAGGTAATTTTATATTCAAACAAACCGCTGACATTAAATATTTCTAAACAAATACAATCCAAATTTATTGCCTCTTTAGCAGCTTTCATAATTCTACAAGGTCCAATAACTCATGTTTGGAAGATATTCATCATTATATTCTGTTAACCAAGGAAACGTAATTTGAGAACAGTATTTAAATTTGGGAAAGCAGGAGTTTGACAAATTACGTTTGGTTTATGCCGTGCAGTCAACTTTACTTCAATCGGCAGTTTAACTCTAATATAACAAGCAATTACATTTCGATAATTCATTTTAACTTGAAGATAATTACCAAAAATCAACTTATCTGGGGATTCGATAAACATAAAATATTTTCTAATTCACCCATTATTTATTAAGCCTTTGGAATAGATTTCTAGACTCAAACGTTTATTAATTTATTTAATATTATGCATTATTTTCCCTAGTTGGTTCTTGGTTTATAAATGATAATAATTTTCGATAAGAAATATCAGAATCCTGGAAGTTTTGAAACTAACGAAATGAAATTTTTAAAAAACTATGTATAAAAAGAATGCAAGTTGGAGATTTTATCAAGGATTATCTCCTGGCGCGGGTCTGTGTCAGGAAGCTTTCTTGTGAATGGCCTGAAATTCGATAGAAAAATTTATCGAAATTCATGCCATTCACAGTAATAGATAAATTAAGATAAATTATTTAAAAAATTATTTATCTGAAATCGACGTCAGATATAAATACTTACTACGATGTAATAATAATTTTCATTACATATTTCAAGCAACACTAGCAAAATAAACTTCAAAAGTCATAGGTCAGGTGACACTTTATCTACCAATCACAAAAGGAATAAAAATTGAAGCTTACATAAAAAAAATTGTATTTATTAGAAATACATATAACGATGAAATTAATGGAATGTATAATTGCAGAAATAATTATTTGCCGTTTGGATACGGATTATTTCATTATTTTCTCGTTTGCATGGTTCAGAAAAGATTCTCTTCTATAGTGCCGATATTTCGGCAAAATTGTTCTTTGAAACCTACATATGTAATCGACAAGATTAAGTACAACATAAAACATAACACAACTTTTTTTTATAAAATGATATATAAATAAGTGAGATTTATAAAAGTTTTGCAAAAAACATTATTAATGCTTTAACAGTAATCGAATTAATTGAAATTCGGCATTCAATTAATATTTTTCTTTTTGAAAATAAATAGTAAAATAACATCTCCCTGCCAAGTGTAAAACAGTTGCACAAGATTTATACATGAAATCCAGATTTGCTGAATTTCAAATCAATGACATCATATATGATGGTGGAATGACAGTAGCACCAAAATGATATCACCTAACAATACTAAATGCATGCAAATACCACCCCGCTGATGGCATGGGACGTAAAAATGTTAACATAGATTATAGCATTATATTAAATTTCTGGACATTATATACTTATGTTGCTTTATATATACTTATGTTGTCATATGCGTGTGTGTGAGTGTT
>JAPMOR010104007.1:0-76435 GCA_026543865.1 Argiope aurantia | reverse complement strand
ATAATATATCTCATATGTCAAAATGTAAGGTTTAAAAAATTTTTAATCGTCGATCTACTAAGCCCAAGTTACAAAAAATATTTAATAAAAATTTTCAGCAACCATTAATTGAATCAACTAACTGATCGACTAAGATGAGTAATAAAGTCTAAAAAATGTAAGATGATGAAAAAATAAAAATTAATCATGCTAAATTTGTTTAATATTAATCAGATTCAGTACAATTTAAAAAAAAATTATTTTCTTAGAGCTTGTGACATTATTATGATATTATTAATAATCAGGTTAAATTACAATTATATCCTACATAATTATTTTTTGTTAAACAATTTTATTAAAAGTAGTAGAAATATAATGTTTTAGCACTGTTTCACACTAAGTGTCATTTGCGATAGTAGAATCCAAATTTATCAATAGCGATATCTCATATCCTAATTATTTGAAATTTCGGTTAATTTTAATTATAGCTTTAATTGGGTTGGAAACAGCAATTCAATTCGAAAATAGAAAGAGAAAGACAGGAGACACTTATGTGTAGAAAATATATTGGATTGAATTGCATAATTCATTAAGTATTGCACTTTAATATAAAAAGTATTATATATATTATAAAAACCGCATAGATATCTTTTATAAAAACAATAAATAATGATTTTTTAATGACGAATAAAAAAGAATATGATTTTTTAATATTATACTTTTGTTACACTACCATAGATCAATTCATTCAATTGCTAAATAATGTCATTTGTTGAAAAACATCACGTATCTACTTAATGTTAACAACTGCTACTCCATCTATTAACATTGCTCATTGCGAATGTTTAATTATGCTCAAATCCATTTAACACTTTTGATTTCACATAGCCTGCTGCCACACAATATTTTTCATTATTTTGGAAACAAAGATATTTCATCGTACCCTCCATGCTGTTTAACAACAATATTCTAAGCAAAACCAAATGATAATAACGCCATTCTCCAGTGCATTAGTAAAAAGTAAAGTCACCAACAATTATTCTTCAATGACTTTCATCTAATGTGCCTGAATAACTGACACAAGCCATAACAAGTGAAGAATCAAAATGAAGTCAAATGAAAACAAATAAGAATTCAAAAAGGTTTTATTTCATTTATGATTTTTAATTAAATTGGATATAATATTAATAAAAATGAAAGGCATAATTAAAATTAGTGTAGGAATTTATTGGAGCCATTTAAAATTGAATATTATAACAAAATTATTTTTGAATGCATGTTCAAAAATAACAAAGTTTCCTTTTGTTTCAAAAAATGTTAAATTCAACTACGTTGACAACATCATCGATTCAAAAACCCTAGAATTAAAACCATCGCTAAAACCACTAAAAGAGGTATCTACATTATTTCTATGCATAGATTACCAAACCTTTTTATCTATTATCTGCGGAAAATGATCGGCGATGGTGAACAAAAGACGACTTGCCTCTTGAAGAAAAGTGAAAAATAAAAGATAACTCCTCTCAATGTAATGTTCAATGAAAAGAGTGTTTGCTTTCAATGTTTTTTGACTCTTCTGCCTTTTGTGATTATACAATGGTTCATAATGAGATAGATGTTTCCGTTACATGTAACGCTTATTGTGTTGGCAGTCTTAAAATATTGATGCTACTATTTTTTTATCTGCATTAATTAAGTCCTTTATATCAGAATTTTCTATCCACTACTAGAATTTCTTAAGATATTGTTATATTGTTAAACTTTACGGATAATACCACGTTTTAGGATTTTTAATCGAGTTTATTTTATAAATTATTTTCATAGAAAATGGAATAGTAGATAATGCATAGGAAGGAAGTTTAATAAAATATGTAGATATCCCATTCATTGGTATTTCTAAATAAAAAAAAAAAGAGTAGAGTTCTTTTTAATAAATAAACAGAAGCAATTTAAATCGTTTGCTAAAATTGAAATTTATCCGAAAATAAAATGGACTTTGCTATAAATGAAAAAAAATGTATATATTTTGTCAGAAGTGTTTTGCGTTCATAATACATTTTAATTTTAATTTATTGATTCATATTATTGCTAATTTCTAAAGCCAGTTAGCAGAGTTGGTCTCATTAAAAATTTTCTGTCAAATTGTTTTATTTCTTACTAGCAGCCTTTGGCGACCAGCCGGTTCGCCAGTATTGCCGCACGCTACAATTTTCAATTAAATATTTTAAGTAACTGGTCTCTTAAAGTATTCTCAAACAAAACAGTTTTAATCTTCAAATTTTGATAGTCATACCAAACTTATACTGTTGTTTGGATCGTTTCGTTCAATTTACTATATATATTTTGCTAATTTGTTGTCATTTCCGGCAAAACTTCAACTTTAATTTAAAATGTAAATGATGAAATTGCAATTAATATTAAGATATTTTTTAATAAAACCAAGCGTTTTATTTTATTTATCATCTTTATTGTTATTTATTAATTATTATTATTATAGAATGTGAGTATTGCAAACAAAATCGCTCGGTATTTAAGTCTTAGGTTAACTACAAAATATTTTTCATAATTTATGTAATATCTCAAATAATAATTCAACAAAAATTTCTGAGATTCAGCATAAAATTCAGTTTTTAGTTTTGCTTTCAAAAGGATTGAAATGAAATCAATAATAATATTTTGTTCCTGCCTATAAATATATTTCAAAAATTATGAATTCTAAATTTAATAGAGTAAGGTATCATATTCTGAGAAATATTCTGGACACACCAAATTTTAAATAAATAAATGAATGTTTCTAATTTCCTCGATCGACTAAGACTTATTTATGAAGTTTTGAATGTTAAAAATTTAGAAAAACTCAACATTTTCATAATCTTAGGCCAATTAATCTTGAGAAACCTGCGCGCTGATTGGCGTATTTTCTTTGAAACAATCGATGGAAAATCTAAAATTATCCTTTTTTTATTGAATAGTGATATTCAAATTTTCATAAATCAGTCAGTTTAAGTGATTGATTTAATTCATTGGAAGATAACTCTTTTTATTTAAAATATTAGTGTTTCAAGAACATTTTGTTATTCGTGATTTCCAAAGCAGAAGCGTTATGTAAAATCAAAAATTCGATATTTATTAGAGCATTTATTGAATCAAGTTACATAAAATATAATCATTTTCCATTTAGACCATTTTAGCAGATCTGTGTATTACTAAAAGTTTACAAATTAGCTGTGTGGCCCTGATTTGAATGTATATCCTGTTCATATTAAACAAAACTTGACTTAAAATAAAACTGATTTATTTGGTTAATAATATAGAGAGTGTAAAAGATCATAAAATAATTTTTCTTGAATTTATTTTTCAGAAAAAATAAAATTTCTTATTTGTTTCATTTCCTACAGACACGTGCCGAAAATTATATTTTTGCAGATTTTATTTTCAAAAAGATTTAATTTATTTTTAATTTGAGGTTTAATCAATATGATGGCAACAATTTAAAAAAAGCTAATTTTTTCCCATGAATTCGAAACATGCTCGTGCAGCTTAAATTTTATTTTTATTTTGTACGAAAAAAATTGTTGAAAAATATGGTTAAAATATCTATTCACAAATTAATTAAAAATAGAAATTTAATTTTAAGTATAAAACATTGGTATCAATTAAAAGATAAATTTTTGATCTTTAACTTCATGTAAAAATCTTTTTTGTGCAGTAATATTTTCTGTAGTTATAGCAAACATGCCAGAATTTCGCTTAATTTAAAAATAAATAAAATTCTAATTAAAAATTCGAAAAAATAACATGCAGGTGCATATTCCCGATCTCCAAGGTATACACGTGCCAAATTTGGTAGCTGTAGGTTAAATGGTCTGACCTTTTCAGCGCCAACACACACATACACACATTGAGCTTTTTTATAAGTATAGATATTTTTATAAGTATAGATAAATTTATGCAAAAGAAGTCCATTAATTTCCTTTGTGACTGAGTGATTGCATTTTAATTTTTGTATAAAAGCCTAAAATTTCTTTTGATGAAGGATTTTTATTTTTGTTTTAAGAATAAAAGGATGTTGTGAGTTTTAACTGATCTAACTTCAATTTCTAAAAGATTAAGAAATTTCGGAAAGTTGAAAATGTAATAAGTTTTTCTTAATATTAAAAATAATTTTTTGATAAGTAATTAAAAAAATTATTGTTCAAACCTTTTAGAATTACTTTTTGGATGCTTTTGTGTTATTTGAGAATAATATTATATTATTTATTTTAATGTGATAAAATGTTAAAAATGAAATAAGATTAAGTTAAATTAATAATTCTCTGCATTAAGTTTTATGTTGCTTTTTGCTTCTTTACATTAAGGCAAATTTCGGAATACTTTACATTTATATTGTTCTGTTAAAAAATGGAGTTTATTTCATTTTACAAACCGAATTTTACTCATAAAATCTCAATATTTCATTATTTTTTACAAGAAAATGTGTAGTTTTCCTTCATATTTAGTGATATAAATTCATTAAATATCCAATGAATGTGCAGCTTAAAATGGAAAGAATGTTATTGTATAAATTTCTATCAGAATATTTTGATAATAGTATTCTGAATTATAGTTTTAATTTCAGGAAATGTTAAGAATATCTTAGAGAGCATATCTGTTTAATGTTTTGAATTTCATTGAAGACTTTTGAAAATTACGTAATTTATCAAAGTCAATATTTCGATATAAAGTTATTTTTCAATACTTATTTTGCAGCAATCTAAATTTTTATTACATCAGTTGTTTTATTAACCCTTTCACCGTCCTCTCCTGTCTGCGAATATATTTGTTTTTCCTCTGTTTTTGCAGTATTAGAACAACAAAAAAACATCTCAAACAATTAAACCTTTGCAAAGCGCTTTAAACGTTTAAAAGTTTTAAAATGTAGAAGTACACTTAAAACACATTACAGCCGCCCTACAGGAGTTCCACTTGAACGCGCTAGTCGCGATGCGGACGACAAAGAGGTAAAAAGCATACTCTTTCTAATTTCCAAAAAAGGTAAATACAACGGCAGTTAATTTTGTATTCAGGCGAGCCTTATTTTAATAATATTTGAATTACTTTTCCCATTTATCTATTTTATCTGCAGCATACAATCCAAATATAAATTATACACGTTAAATGTCTTAAGAAGTATTTTAAATATTTTATTCTTGATATTTACAATAATCTTAACTCAAATGCTTTTGGAAATAATTCCTTACGCCTATTTATTGAAATGTTTCGAAAAATTGTCGATTCATTTTATAAAGATAAGAAGTAGACGCAGAAACGGATTCTTTTCTTTTGTCCAGTTTTATTTTAAATTTTATTTCAGTTGTGCGTATTTACATTTTCTTCCATCATTACTTAAAATATATTGATATTTGGTTAAAATATATAAACCTTTTTGCTCAATTATGGCACATTGCTTCTGAATGCGAATAACATCTCTGATAGAACTGAAAATGCATCAAAGTCATGTATAAAAATTCTATTTTTTAACGGAATTTTAAGAGTTTCCAAAAGAGTTTATAATCAAACTTGATAAATTAAATTGAAAGAATTAAAGTTCATTTAGTTGCATTTACATAATTATTTTTATTAAAGTAAAACTTTTAAAAAAATAGCACAAATATGATGTAATATTTTGTGACAAATACAAAATCGATTTTTTTAAAATTTATTTTTAGACTTAAGAGAAAAAATTGGTAAAACATTTTTTTTAACGTTATGACTTTATTAGCAATGACATTTCATCCACATGGCATATTCGGTGATTTTTTACTGAATTCTTATAGAAACTCAAATATTTGAGAAATATGCTCTTACACCCACTCTTGAAACATTTCAAAAATGCGTGGGTTCACTCTTTGAAGATCAGAAGCAATGCGTATAATACGAGATTTTTCCAAAATTTTATATCAGTTACGCGTGCTGGTATTTCTTTTCATGAAGAATAACAATATTTTCATATTTATATGAAATGCATAAATTTTATCGTCCACTTGCGACAGCATTGCTTCTGAAATCGAATAACATGCCTTTTAAATCTGAGAATATTTCGTATTGAGGAATCAAAATTCTCTTTCTAGAGCTCTTTAGCTGCGCATTCTTTTTTTTTAATTGCAATTTAGTGATAGCGAATTTCTTTCCACACATTTCCAAATGTTTGAATTTTTAAAAAAAAAATCTTTTAAATCTAATTTAATAATAATTTAATAATTTATTTTATATCTATGCATATTTATCTACTAGATTTTTGCAATAATTTAATTATTATATATTAAAATATTTAATATTCTTGATTCTTAATATTAAATAAGTATATTTTGGCTGCAAACACTTTCACTACAGAATTAAAAGCAGGAATTAAATAATTATTAAAGAATCAAATCTGAAATATTTCCATGGTACTGTATTTTTAAATAGCGATTTGCTTATATATATATATATATATATATATATATTACGGTTAGCTTAACATAATATAATATTAGGTTTATAATTTTGTTTCTACCATTTTTCATTAGAAAACTTCAGCGGTAAGTGCTTGTCGAATTATGCAATTCAAAACTGTCACAAATGAGATTTGACATCTGCTAGCAGCACCAAATTTGTAAATTTGTCCAGGGGAATAAAATTTGTTGTTGTTTTTTTCTGATTTTTACATCAGAATCCTTTCGATCATTTTCTGAAAACCTTTATTTAACTGCATATGAACTGGCGAAATCTTTCGGAAACATTTAATGAATAATGATTTTTAGAATGATACTGTTTATAGATGACACATTCTCTGTATATTGTGTCAAATCCGTGATTGAAAATCGTAGATAACGGTCTTTAGGAATGACTCATTGTTCAAAAAATGGCACATTTTACACTTATTTTTTGCACACTTACTAAGATAATGTTAGATTTTTGATTACCTGTTTTAATGGAATTTATTGGAAATTTTAATATTTTAAATAGCTAAAAATCAATTTTACAGTCATTTCCATTTTTAGAACAAATCTCAAAGTATTATAAAACCAAGTAGTATTGGATAAGAGTGTCCAAACTGCATTATTTTCATTATTGTTACTTCGCATCTCTCTTCCTATCATTGTAAACTCTCGATTTTTAAAACCAAGTTAATCTAGAATAGCTCACAAAACAACAATTAACATAATTGTAACTTTGCTTAATAAAGGCTTTTTGAGTATATAAGCACCAATTAGCAATTTAACACAGATTAAAGAACTTAATTTATTTAATTACAAAAAAATTGTATTTAAAAAAAATTAACACTTGAACATTTCAACAAAAGTGCAATTTTTACTTTAGAAATACTAAGGAATAACATAAAAGAAAGGATGCACAGTATAATAATGCTATTGTTTCATGAACAATATGGTAAAAGAAAATAGAAATGAATTTTAAAGACTATAGTTGTTTATTATATTTTAGAAATAAGCTGATTTTCATGATGATTGCATAAATCTTTTACGAAATAATATTGTTAGCTTATTTAAATCGCAATGTAGATATTTCTACAATTTTTGTTTTGACAGAATTCATGAAGAAATGTAATTAAACCTACTAAAAGAAATTTCGAGGCGCATACACAAATCATTTTAAAAAATCTTTCGAATTCTGTTACTCTGTATTACTTAACATGCTATCGCTTATGATTCTGAAGATGAAAAAATGTTATTAAATTTTTACACAAATTATATTTCATTTGCTATTTGAATGATTATACGCATGTTTTTTTATCAATCATAATACATTAAAATAAATAATCAGCCATGAATTATCAAAGAAATTGTATATAACTTTAGATTCTGATTATCACCACTAGTACCCTAGTACTTCTGATTATCACAGATTGACCTCTTATAGAAATTTCTTTAAAATTATTTCAAAGTTTCAGTGCACTTATAACAAATTTAAAATAAGTTAAGATATTAAATTCTACTTTTTATTTGATTGTGTATTAATTTTTTTATTAAATTTGTTAATTTGATTTTTTTTTCTAATATGAGAAAGTGCTTTATTGTTTTCAAATTCAGAATGTTCTCTTTTTTCTCTCGAAAATCTGACGTCGTTGACAAAAATTGTACACCTACGAGACTCTGATCAATTTACTCTAAATTAATCAGCATTTTTATTAAATCAACAGCTTGTTCGGCTTTCAATGAAAGTCTAATCAATATTTTCATTTTCCTTAAATATTTCCTCTAATTACTTTCAAACCTTTATGATGATTCTATTATTTTTCTATATACTAGTAGCCAATAAAAACCTGCTTGAAAACTTATTTTATGTATAATGTTTAATATATTGAATAATTTATTAATATAAATAATATCGTATGTTTAAATAACATTTTTCCAAATCGACTGAATGCAATGTGATTCTTAATTTAGTTAAAACAAATATATTGATATTTAAAATCCGACATTATTACAATTTTCGATTTCATCTTGCAGAACAAACCTATGCAGAATTTCAAATATATAATATATTGAAGCAGAAGCGGAAAATTAACTACACAACTCCAAGTATGAAGAAAAATAAAAGGAATAAGAATATTTAAAACAAAAGCATTTATTAATTATTTATTTAATAAATGGAAATAACGTTTCTATATAACCATCAGTATTAATCCAGTATTTAATAGAATATTCTACGGATTTCATTTTTATACATAATTAATGAATTAGGAGCCCTACAAATTTTTGCGGAGGGCACCATTTAATAAGTTTCTAAATGGAAAGCAGACCACTCAGGATTATCAGATTATGTTAGATAAACATTCGTGATTGTGTCTATTAAAATTCAATTTAAATTACACTATTCTCTAAATGTCTCTTGCTAGAATACTATCATTCGTCATAGACATCAACGAGTTCCATTAAGGGCTTTCTCTATGGATTTTAATGCTAATTGAATTTTTAAATGGAGGCTTTTTAGCCTAGAGAGCGTCTCTTGTTTTCCAGTTGCGCCAAGAGTGCATCTCAGCTACTCATCATTTTATCGAATCATGTAATCTCGTCATTTTAACTCATTTTAATCAAACTAATTGATCAACAAAGATGGCTGCTAAAATTTTAAAACTTGAAAATGATAAGGTAATGAAAGTTCACCGTAGTAAAATTTGCAATTATTTACTGACATTTTATGCATTTTTTTTAACTATCACAGAGGTCTTTGCGCTGTTTAAACTAACATTTAATCTTCATATGAATCAACTAATTCACATCAATCAATTCAAGTAATATGCATTACAATTATAAATATTATTGAGTCAGTTGCTAACAGTTAGTTTTAGTGTTATTAAGAAACTGCTCTTTCCCAACACATTCGAAAATGTAATTTCAGTGTTTATAGAGATAGCATTGTTTTGTTGAAAATTGAATCAACTTCCTGATGTTAATTGATATTTAGTTCTGATCAGATCGGGAAATTAATAATGTTGCTGTTAGCAAGCTTGAATCATGTTTAACTAATTGAAAACGTAAAACTGTGTAATGTTGGATTGTTTGTCTTTTGTTATAGCAAAGTTTATTACGAAGTTTCAGTGTCTCAACTGTTCGGCGTAGACTCTTTTATTAGTTGTGGATAAGTTTATTTTGTTTCAAGCAAATTTAAAATGCAATAAAAAATGTTTATTTGATGGTTGAAGAATCTGATTAGAAAACTGGTTTCAAAACTTGGAAAATGTTATTAGCAGCTTACTAAACTATGTAAATAAAATATTGTAAATTATATTATTTGCCCTTTTAAATAATGAAATAACTTTATAACTTTATTAAATATTCGATGTTTTTGGAAATTATATTCCACTTAATTCCAGGTCATTCAATAATATAATATTAAATATGTAACTATATTAAAATCATAAAAACAGTTTTTCAGTATAGGTATTTTGATATTTAAAATACTGAAATCTAGGTTATTCAACATCAATATTCGGGCTGGCGTTATAGAAAAGTAAAGAGTTCTTTTTATATAAAATATGTTGGAATGAATTATATAATTCCTTATTCAATGCATTTCAAGATATAATGAGAAATTATACACAGAGGGATTATTAAGAAGCTATACCGATATGTGAAACCGTGATTATAATGCAATTCAAAAGAATGGAATAAAGACAAAATAATCAAAAATAGCAGTGATTTTTTTTATTATTATTATGTTTCAATGATTTTTTACTTAGTCTACTTCAAACACGAAGACACATTGCATACTGCAGATTGTGACTAGAGCCAATGTAGGCGGGAGCCCCGCTGAAAGAAATCTGGTGAACTTCTTGTCTCTGACAGGCACATCACAGATATTTTCTCTTTTCATCTTAATCCGTCCAGAGCTGGGGATTTTCATAGTATAGATACCGGTCAAACGCAATTTATTGTTTTTCACTATGGAGAACACTTTCCAATAAAAAAAAACTTGGTGTTGTCATTTGAAAATTTTGAAATTTTGTCACTGTAACCTAATTGTTAAAGCTTAACTGCTGGTTTTCATACGATCTTGGGTGCATACCTCAAAACAACTCGAACCAAAAATTTGTTCCATTTCGGTGAAAAGTATGATAGTTTCGATATCATATATTTTATTATTACTCTGTATCTTTCAATAATTACACGGACACAACTTGTTGATATAACACAGAATATATTTAAAGTTTTATTTTATATTTTATAAATAATATAAAAAATATGTGATTTTTAAATCTTTATACTTTTATTGAACTTCTGCAGATCGATTTATTTAAATGCTTTATAGTACCATTTTTTGGAAAGCAATCCGTTTGTATTATATGTTACTAATTTCTATACAATCTAGTACAATAGTTCTTTGTGAATATTTAAATATTCTTAAAAACCGTTTAATACTATTGACTTTACATAGTCTTCTATTAGTACGTCATTTTTCACTCGTGAGAAATTGAGCTATTTAATCGTGGTCTCCATGCTATTTAACAGCAATCTTTCATTCTAGAATAAAATGATAATAGAGACATTCTCAAGTATAGTAATCCGATGGAGTTAGAATTACCAAAAATTATTCCTCAATAACACCCTAGAGCAATTCTCCCAGACACAATATAAATGAAGAGTTCAAAATTCTACCTAATGAAAGTTTACGATTCAGTGTGATTTCAGATTTATATTTTTAATTAAATCTCACCCAATATCGGTTAAACGGAATGCCGATTAATTACGGCACCTCTAGGAATACATTGCAGTTAATGAAAAATAAATATTACAACGAAACTATTTTTAAATGCATGTTAAAAAATAATAAAAGTTTCTTTTGTTTCAGAAAATTCTTAAATTAATTTAACTACGGCAACCACCTCATCGATTCAAAAACTCTAGAATCAAAGACATCATTAAAACCATTAATGGAAGTGTCTACATTATTTTTTCTCCATAGGTTACCACACTTTTTATCTATTATCTGCAGGGGAATGTTTAACAAAGAACTACAAAAGACAACAAGTATCTTAGAGAAAAGTGAAAAATAAAAGATATCTCCTCTCAAATCAACGTTCAATGAAAAGGATGTTTGCCTTCGATATTTTTTGACTCTTCCGACTTTTGTTATTATACAATGGTGGATAATGAGATGGTATGTTTCCTTTACATGTAAAACTAAACTGTTGGGGGTTTCAAATATTGACGTTTTGATTTTTTTTCCACATACTTTAATTATGTCTTTTATATCATATTATTCCGTCATCTATTAGAGTTAAAATTTGGTACTTAATCTTTAAGCCTAATAACGCATTTTTGGAAGTTTAAATATTATTTTAAATCTGCTTTACAGTAAAATTGCGTAGAATATAATACTCGAGAAGGGAAAAGTACTAAATATGTAGTTATTTAGCATGTGAATAGTTCTAGATGAGAAACCGATAAACATTTTTTTTTCTTATAATTTGACAGGAACACTTTAAATCGTTTACTAAGACTAAATTTTGTCAGAAAAATAAAAATTATTTTGCTAAAAATTAAAATTAACATTTAAGTTTTATCAGTAAACATTTCAAATTCTTTATAATTCATCTTTATTTTAATTTAATTTAGTTTTACAAACAAATTTACATAAACACTTTAAATCGTTTTCTAAACCTAAAATTTTTCAGAAAAGTTAAAAGTTATTTTGCTAGAAATTAAAATTAACATGTATGTTTTGTCAGGAGCATTTCATATTCTTCCTAATTCACAATAATTTTAATATAACGGCTTTGGTATTGTAACTGATTTCTTAATCTTCTTATTAAACTTAGTTTCAATTTTAAAAAAAATTAATTCTTTTATTCTTTATCATTTATAGAAAAAAAACTAATTAATTTAATTTACAGCGAAATAGCAAAACTTTGCTTTACATTAAAGATTTTTATTCTTATTTTAAGAATCAAAATGAGTTCATATGTTTAAGGATTATACATTAATTTCTAAATCTGAATGAAATTTGAGAATGTTGCCAATATAGTAATTTTTTCTTTTTCTTAGTTCAAAAGATTAAATTTTTTTTAAACTATTATAATTTAAAATTTTTAGAAGTTTTGTATTCAAATTATTCGATGGAAAAAAACAATTTATTAATGATTATATTGAAATAAAATCTCAAAAATAAAATTGAATTAATTTGAATGCATAATTTTCTGTATTATGTTTTAAATTGCTATTAGTTTTCATGCGTTAAAACAAATTTTGAAAATACTTCCATTTGTTTTTTGAAACCTATACCACTGTTCTAGTTTTATAAATTCATTTTAAATTATAAAAAAAAAATTATTTTTCATTATTTTATTTTAAAAAAAGGCATACTTTAACTTTAAATGCAGTGAACAAATCTTCCAGAAAATTCAAAGAATGTCGAATTCAGAATACGATGAATGTTTGTTATAGCAATTCCATTTAAAAATATTCTGAATTCAGGATTCTAAAACTAAGTTTTAATGAAAGGGGAAAATGTATTATAAATTAAACCCTTTTAATGCTTTAATTTCAGCAGAAGTTTTATAAGGTTAAGCAAACAAATAAAATTAATATTTCGATATAAAGTAATTTCATTACTTTAATTGCATCAACTGTTTATGTAATATTAATATGTACTCCTATGTTGTAAAGTTTTAATTAACATTATATTGAACTTTGTTTCCACTTGCAAAAGAAATAAATTTTGTATCGTTTATCGCTCAGGAAAGCCACATTTGAATAACATTTCATTCATTCATTTATTATTTCTTTTTGCTACATGTATTACAAATAAAAAACGCAAATTAAAGAAAAAATTATGATTTTTTTTTGCGTTGTAATATTGTTTGCAGATATGTGATATATTTTATTAAATTCTCAGAAAAACTCACAAGTTTTATAAATATTTTCTTATACCTACTTTTTGTGATGTTTCAAAAATGCGTCGGTTTATGTTTGAAAGATCAGAAGCAATGCACAGAAAATGTTTTTTTCATATATTTTTTATTTCAGTTATTCGAATCTTGAAATATTTTCTTTCGGAATAATTTCATATTTATATGAAATATATAAATTTATTTTGAATATTTCCGACAACATTGCTTCTGAATGCGAATAGTCTCTCTATTAAAATTTGGAATATATCAACTGATGAATCAAGTTTTCTATACCTTAACTTACTTTTATCTCGTTACAAATGAATTCACTGTCTTTATAATTTGGTTCTAAAAGAAATAAAATTCATTTAGATACGATTATATGGGGTGCATTTTATTATTATTTAAGATACATAAAATATAGCATTTAAGATACATAAAATATAGCATTTAAGATACATAAAATATACTTGCTACAATTACAAAAAAAGAATTGTGTCAAAATTTAAAAAAAAACATCTGCAATGGCTATATATCATAATGGAATTTCGGTATTGCACAAAATTTTCAAATTAAAAAAGAATTACTTTATTAATTATTATATTTTATTTAATTTTTATTAACAATACATTTTTATGAATTTGAACATCTAAAATTAAAATGGAAGAGAGAAAACATTAAAAAGCTAATCCGTTAAACAATTTTTTTATTTTTTAAAAATTATCCTTTAATTATTGTTGCGAATGAAGTAAAACATTCGTTTATTGTAATAATATTTTATGCCATTTATCATTTTTACATCTATTATAAAATTTCTCTAATACTTTATTTAACAGAAATTAAATATAATACATTTTTTCATCTTAATTCAGTGGACTACTGTCATTTTGGTACAATAAATAATTCCGCCAAAATGAGGAAAAAAATAATTAAAAAAAATATTTGAAGAATTGCATATTTCATCATTACCTTCTTACTCCCCTTAGCTATCTTAAATCTGGTTTATGTAATAATAAAGTAATTTATTATTAATCCTAGATAACACAGCCTATTGTACAATATTGAAGAACAATGTGCGGTATTATATGTTTTCAATATTTAACGATGTCTTACAATATTGTGAATATTGTTAATATCAAAAATATGCTATTTATGTGTTGTACTGAAGAATATGAAAGAGATGAAATATTTGTAATTAATTATTTTTAGGCCTGCTTATAAGTCCTACATTTCTAAGTCTTAAACCTTCTGCATTCTGAGTATACTTCTACATAAAGTTTTCTATTTGGTGCAAATATTCTTTTGAAGTGAAAAATCTGAATATAATTTACTTGATTTCTTCAATCTTTGATTGTTGATTCAAATCACTGGAAATTAATCTATCTTTTGGCGTTTACCCGATATATCATAGGGAATTATTATTGAAACCATTTATCTCCATTCTTCTCTAAAATTCCAATTTACAATTTTAATGAAAAAAACTTATTGTAAAACTTTCAACCCAAATTCTGATAATTCTTAATAATTTTGTGCTTTGTTTCAACAATTTAATTGATGGCATGTAAATTTAAACCTTTTTTTTCTGAATAATTTACCACTTCATGTTTCTGAATTATTAAAAGATAAGAAATCATTTGTATACTTTCTTGTTTTTGTTGGCAGTTTAAGAATTTCTACTTATACATTTTATTTAATCAACTTCTTGTATTATCTATAAATACATCCGATATGCTCATTGATTATACTGGTTAAACTTTTCTTTCCTACTAGTGTAATATTTGTTTCCAGCATAATATTTTTCTGTTTATTTAATAATTAATTTACAGTAATTAATTTAGTTGTACATTTCTATAAAAGAGATTAATTATAAATGATTGATATAGAATAAGAATGACTACCTAATAGACAGATAATAAAAGATTACTATAAGAGATGATTCAGATGAGATTCAAAAAGATTTATTTCAATCATCAATAA
The DNA here is from genome assembly GCA_026543865.1 of Argiope aurantia. NCBI lineage: Eukaryota > Metazoa > Arthropoda > Arachnida > Araneae > Araneidae > Argiope > Argiope aurantia. The sequence goes on along the minus strand of JAPMOR010104007.1, from coordinate 61,107 downwards.
ACATATCTTGATTTTGCTGAATTTTATCAGAAATATAATATATAAAGAAAACGTTTCTAATCAGGAAAATTAATTATAGAAACAATTACAAAGATTATTTAAACAAAATTCGGCAATGACCTTGATAACACTCCAGTGGCATAATGAATGCTGTCTTCGAAAACTTCAACTATTTTTTTTATTCAATTAGTGTAGTGTTTTGTACTAAAAATAATACAAGAAATTTTCATAATGGTAGAAACAGAAAATTGTACAAAAGAAAAAAAATAATAGCAAGAAAATGATAACGTAGGCAGTGACTTTCGCAATCAAATGTAATGGCATTTCATTCAATCAAAGGTGTAACCTTCATAAAAATAAATAGAAGAGATAAGTAAGAAGACTTAAATGTCCGACGCTGATGCTTTAAAAAGTCTATCAAAAGACACATGAATATTAAATTTTAAAAAAATTACATTTTTAAATAAATTTTAAGTACAGTTAATTTTAATGGCACTACTGACCTCTGTAGCTCAAATTTTCAGCTGCAAAGCAAGCAAATTTAAACGGCGACTATTGACAACATGAGTAAAAGGAATCTTCGTAAAAAAATAGTTCGAAAAGTTGCCGATAGGAGGAATGTGATGCTTTTGATCTAAGTTTTAAGTTTAACTGCACGATAAAATTTTTAGAAGCTACAGTAAACAGAAAAAGGAATAACAAAGAATTAATTTTTCCACAAATGTGCTTTATTCGAAAAAATAACTTTTGTAAATGGTTACAAATAAAAAAAAGGAGGGGGAGGGGAGATTCTATTCGACTTCTTTTTTTTTTTTTTTGTTCTTGTGTTTTTATTCAGTAGAATCAATTTCCCGGGAAAGGCAGGCTATTTACAATGTGACTTCAATTTTTCTGGACAATGCATTGCATACTGTACAACGTACTCTCTGCAGCTGAATGCAACATTTCAGGAGGCATGTTCATAACAGTCCGCGTTATGTTTTCCTTTAAAACTGATAAGTTCGAGACTCTATCAAGATAAATCTTCGATTTTAAATAACACCACAAAAAAAAGTCACATGGGGTTAGATCCGGGGAACGACGTGACCATGCAACATGAAAACCACGACTAATGACTCTTTCTTCTGTAAAGTGATGAAGGAACAGTTACTGTAAGGATGTACCAATATGTAGTGGTGCTCCATCCTGCATAAAGGCAATTTTATCTAAGCATTGCCTTTTCTGAAGTTGTGGGATAACAAAACTAGTCAGCATATCATGATATCGTTGAGCGTTTACGGAACAGGTCTGCGGTTCTGCTTGGGTAATAGTTTCAAAAAAGTATGGTCCGATAATAAAATCTGCTGTAAAAGCACACCAAACAGTTACTTTTTGAGAATGGAGTGCGATTTCTTGAAATGCACGGGATTGTTCAGATGCCCAAATTCTAGAATTCTATTATTAATACTAGAATTCTGAGTGTCCCATTCAAATAAAAATGGACCTCATCACTCCAGAGAATTGTCTAAGGCCAAACCTCGTCGACCCCCATCTTGGCAAGAAATGTCAAATCAAAGGTTAATTGAAGATCATAATCTGTAGGTTTTAATTTATGCAAAAGGCCAATTTTATATGGATAAAATTGAATAATTTTTCTTTCCATACTATTGAAGCCCTAATATTCAGTTGTCGGTCAACTTCACGTATGCTGCTATTAATCACAACATCTGTGATCGTATCCTCCGATGCCGGTTTCAGTTCTTTACCAGGCCAAGTTGCGAGAGAACCTGTTTTTTCAAAATTTTTAATTATTGCTTTCACTGCATTAATTGATAGAGGCCCTTTAGGTAAATTGTTCCGACTTCTAAATTCGCGAAGAACGGCCTCTGCATTGGATTGATTAAGATAAAGCAGCTTCACAATTAATACACGCGGTGCTAAAGTGAGACGCATTTTACAAATCAACTGATACTTGAAATGATTTTTAATGACTCGCTTCTTTTTTATAACTGAAAGCAATGGCGCTGGTGTCGTCTATGTAATCGGGATTTTGCATTTTGCAATTTTTCCCCGTGTTTCAGCAACATTTTAGCTGTCTTAAAGTGTAAAGTGCCACATTTTTCCCTATCGCAACTTTTGGAACAATTTTTTTCACGGATTCTGTTTTTCCATGTCATCAATAGTCCCCGTACAAACGTGGAAGCTTTGCGGTGGATAGTTAAAGCTACAAAAGTCTCTGAATACCATCAGTTTTTAAAAAAACACCCTGTATATTTCACTGCAATAGTTTTAAATGATGAAATGAAACTCACATAATTTTCGGAGTTATTACAAAAAATTTTGATGGATTTTCTTCGATATTTCGTTATAATCAAAAATTGCAGATATCCTTCAGAAAACAAGATTTTAAAAAATAAATAGTTATTCCGTGTTACTTACAGTCAAATATTATCATGCTAAGTATGGAATAAATAAAATTTGTTAAGTTCGTTTATTTTTAGACATTATAGGTTTGTATCAGAAATATTTTATTTTTACACTTTATTAGTTTACAAAGTCACTTTCTTATTATAAAGCATGGGTTTTTTTTTGCTGTTGAATTAGAGAAATGTGTATTCACTAATAAGAGATATTACTTAAATTATACAAAATGCATTGTGGTTCAGACAGAATTTCCTTACTGAAGGATTCTTTAATTCCATGAATATATACCGATTCAGCAAGAAAGCCAGAAGAATAGTTGCCATGGTATAGCTTCTTCCTTCAAATGAAAGCTTAAATATTAGGTAGTATGACTTCAAGTAAGAAGCCTCATAAAAAGAGCAAACTCTGTAATTTTATATAACAACAGGACTGCCATAATTTTATAATATGAAGTTAACATTAGTTCGTTTAAGAAATCACTAAATAATAAAATGCTTACTTCGAATTTTTAGAAACTATTACTCCATGAAGAAAAACTGTTCATTAAAAATGGCTAGTTTCTATTTCTTCTTATAAAGACGAGTGTATGTGTATGTGTGTGCATCTGCATGTGTGTCGCCACTCTACTGGCATGGCCTTTTCATCCATTGCTAAGAAATTTGGCGCCTATTTACTTTGTAAGTTGAAAAAGCGTATGATGTTAGGATTTTTCTAAATTTTAATTAAACATTTAATTAAATATATATTAAGCTGAATTTGATGAATTACTGCGATAACTACCCAAAAAATTATTGAAGAAAAATTAATTTACTTCAAACTTTGCAAAAATTATCTTTTTAATGATACCAATTTAAAAAACAAGTTCTTCCTGAAGTTCACAATTTTTAGAATATTTTTGTGTCTATTTCCAGCAATAATAATACTGCTGAACGGAAATTCAAACACTTTTCACTGTTTCATCAAACATGTAATCACCTGGATTTCTTGAAAATTAAAGACGAATAAGGCTTTATGTCTTTTTAAATATGAAAACTAAATTTTTAAAAAATGAAATTATAATAAAACTAATGTTAAATGGAGCTAATAGCAATATGATGTTTTTATTGGTCTCCATAAGAAATGTTCAGCACACAATAAGCAGAACATATGTAAGCGAATTGATGTTTTAATGTTTGATAACGTAGCGGAGTTATGGACACAAGTTATATTTAAATCATGTAACAAAATTAAATGCAATCAATGCTCCTGTAAAGTAGTTGGCTGCCAAAGGCGTCTAGTAAGCAATAGAGAAATGGGCAGCTTCATAGATATCATAAGACATATAACAATATACCTATCCAATTGTTTTATAGAGTGCACTTAATAAGAGCCATAATTCAAGTCTTACTATTAATAAAATAAATATATAAATTATATTTTTAATAAATTCATTTAGATTATTTTAAAAAATATATTTTTCATATTATATAATGTATTTATTTATATTATTTTTGTCTTATTATTCATAAAATAAATATATTAATCATATCCTAAATAAATTGTTACATCAGCATTTAATATCGATAAAATATTGTAAATAAGACTTTACTAATAACCAAATTACTAGAACATCAGATTTTTTAAAAATTTATATGTAAATAGACTAATATTCTTGTATGTCAAAATAACGATCATAGTTGAAAGAAAATAATTTTATTTTTTAATATTACAAAATACTAATATTTACATAAAAAGAATTCCGGAAAGAATTTTCTTAAATTATCGTTTGAGTTTTCCAGAAATTGTTGAGTTATTAAAATAAAATCACATACGTGACATACATTACTCACCTTTATATAGCAATAAAATCAAACAGCAGCCTGCTAAATTTCTTTGCAAATAGATTTAAAACAATGTTTTCTTTTCATTATTCGTTTACTGTATCTTTGAGCATTCAATAAATGCCCAACGATCGATATTTTAAAACATGATTTCAGTTACGTGTGCGAAATAAAATAAAATATTTGTATAGGAAATCATAAAGGGCCATGATGTATTGCAGCTCATTCTTTGAAGTTAGATTCATTATAAATGGAACGGATGCCAAACGGAATAACGATTTCATCACTGTCCATTCAGGTAACATCAGTCATTATCTAATTAACATAGTAAGCAAAGGTAATGCTAATTTAGTCGATTGTTGAAGCAAATGTACACCCAAACAACGTCTGACGTTTAATATTTCTTAACTAACTCGATGCAAATTTATTACTCACTAGCGGCTTTTAGAAAACTCCAAGGTCCAATTATCCATACATTTTGGACATTAGATTTCTAGCCTTACTCTTCAAAAAAAATGTAATTTTGGAGTGAAAGGTTTCAAAATAAGGATGCAGAAACTTGATAAAGGATTTTTGGATTTCAACGGACAATATGTAAAAGAAAATTAGTAAAATTTATTGTACTGAGTAAGTAATATTGAGACAGTTTTATCTAACTTGTTGTCAGTTGTCATTTAAAGACAATTTATATGTAGTTCTGGTAGGAGATGAAATGTTTTTGGACTGTTTAACGTATGAATTTCTGAATAGATTATTGCATATATAATCTAGAGAAACAATTTGAAATGTTTTTCATTTTTTTTTTCATTCCAAATGAATATCTCTTATACTATAATTATAAACTTGTGCTTTCGTAAACTCTGTTATATATGATTTAAATAATGCGGTTTATAGGACAGCAGACTGTTCTCACATTGCGTCATGTGATACGAATGAGGGAATTCTTTCACCAAACGCTGTAGGCTAGACCGTTAGATCCAGATGAATAAACTATAACACATCGTTAATGCAACAGGTGATAACTAATATGGCATTTTTTTATATAAATTAATCAAAATGTTTTCATTTCTCCTCAGTAAATTCTGAACTTATAATTGTATAACAATTATTTTAACTTGAAATTAAAATTTTAATTGAAAAAATGCATTTCATTGATAATGAATATCTTTCGACAAAATTTTTAAAGTTATGAAATTTTTAAAAAATATTGTAGTTTCCCAATAATTTAATAATTACATTTTAAATGTTTTAAAATATTTTTGATTTTTCTCTACATTTTAATTACTAGTGGTTAGAGACAACTAATATTTTAATCATAATATTAAATTATTTTTTTCGCCAACAAAACATTCTACTGTATAATTAAAACTGTATTTTAATTCATGATTCAACGAATCAAATCTGAAAATGTCTCATACTACTGTATTTTTAAATGGAGAACCGGATCTTTTTTTTTTATCAATAAGCTTAATATTTTTTTTCAATGGACTTGTAATGAAGGTGGGTTAAAAGTAAGAAAAATAAAATATTATAGTCTTTATTAAAGTATACAAAATATAATATGTTCCCTTTCGTTGAGTATTTAGTAACGGTGTATATGCGTTTAAAAATTGAAAACATTCATTAACATTGAAACAATTTTTAGGTAGATAATTTGCCTGTAAGTTTACGAACACAAAATAAATATCAAGGAAAAATGACTGCGAACATCATGGACAGTGGGTTATTTTTGTATCTTTATGGTAGATAATATTTTTTAACAAATTTAATTATTTCTTTACTAATGATGACATAAAAAACTTCATTTCCAACAGTTTATGCATTCTATCATGGTCCTTTTTATGTTTCCGATTTCAAAATTTTGTTCTTAATAAAGAGGGTAATGAGGTGATTATTGAATAGAAGCCTCAATCGAATAGTACTCTATAGCTATATATATTTTAAATACACATACACTGTATTCGGATCCAAATAAACCGAACGTTTCTTATTTCAATTACTAACAATAATTTAATTTTAATATTTGGTGTAAAATTAATAGAACTATTTATTTTTCTGTTTAAAAATATAGTATAAAACACAATATTTTTATGCATATTTACGCGCATTTAATACTAGAAGGTAGAAAAATTACATGTAAAAATACTAGGGTATTTCATTATTTTTACACCAAAAAGAATCTAGGTAAAATTATATGAGATTTTTTTTTTCATATTTACAAAGAATTTTCAACATTAAAAATATAGTGGTTATTGAAATAAATTAAAAATTATTTATCCTAAATTTCATTTCTACATTATCTTCTATGTTTTTGAGCTACATTAAAACTCGCTGTTTTTTCTGTGACTTTGGTTTACAGTTAAGATTTGCTTCCAGTAATAGTATGTAAGCTATGTAATTAAAGTATAATTTATTCAATTAATACGTATATGCTAAACTATGAAATATACATGAAAAACATTTTTATTACAAGTTTTTAAATATTATATGACATTAAAAAAGTAAGAAATATTTTGGAAGGAGGGTATTCTATTGGAGAATTAATTGATTAATAAAAAATTAGTGAAGTAAAAAAAACTAAAAGAATTTAACTAAAGTGATTTAAAATCTTAAAGAAAGTGCAATTTCTGTTATGACAAAATGTATAGTCTTAATGATTTATTTTAAAATTCGAATTGAAATCAAAACCTATTAAGAAACATAAAAATAGAAATAAGCGATTTTAGAAAAGAATAAAATTAAATCATGATTTTAAAATCTTGTAAAAATTAAGATTAACTAATCGGATTCATTGATTTTTAAACGGAAAATTATTATCTTTCCCGCAATAAATAAATTCTATATTTATAATACACTTAAAGTTTAGTTGAATATAAAAATCTTCATTGAAAATTATGAAAAAGATCTGATTTGTTTATTATTTTCCAGACTACATCCATATGTGAAATCATAATATGCATTTAATCAATTGCTTAAACATCTAAATTGTAAGGGCTATTTTCCCTCCAAGTAACAGGTAAATAATATTTTATTTTCAACAGAAATCATTCCAGTTATTTATTTCTTTTAAGGAATTGATTCTTCCAGAATGAAATTCCTAATAATCAAACTCGCCATAATGAAACTGAAAAATAACAATAAATCAAATTCCTCTCCCTAAAAATGGGCATATTTGAACATAACATCCTTAATAATTAATTTCCATTCCTCATTTTTTTTCCATAACTCAAAGACAATATTTGCCTAATTAATTTCTTCTGTGATGTATTGCTGCATATAAATATATGTATTTAAATATCGACGTGGTTTCTACAAAGGCGTGAAATATTGTTTTCCTCATGTTAATTCTGAAGAATTACCATTTTATCATTTCCTTGCTCAATATTAATTTTGTGAGGTATTAATACACATTTTGCCGTATTTTTAATATTTAGATTAATGAAGAATGATGAAGTAGGATTGATATGACGAAAAATATCATTTAATTAATTTAACATGGATATCAAAAAATTGTTATTTAAAAGAATGTTTTAGGGGCACATTTAACGGGACGTTAATATAACTAAACTAAACTTAGGGGCACATTTTGTTTTCTTAGAAAACATTATTTAGGCCAATTAGCTAATTGTAACAATTCTACCAAACCAATAATCATTTCCATTTTTCCTATTCCGTAGAATATTTGTAATTTCAATGTGACTTCAATGAAATCAGGTAAGGAAATATTTAACATTTCAGATTTCAATAATCGTTTAGAGAAATATTTGAACAAAGATTTTAATTGTAATGAAACATAGATAACAAAGAGAAGATGCATTTTAAAAATAATCTTCCCTGGCAAATGTTTCATATTCCCATTTTTTTTCGAAATTTCAAAATACTTTTGATGAATGATAAACTACACAACAATTATTTTCTTTAAGTTTAGCAAATTTTAATTTATCATAGATTTAAGTTAGAAATAATAATCTAATTTTAAATTATCAGAACTCTTTTATTAATTGATATGAATTTAAAAAAAAGGTAATCATAAAATTAATTCTTCTGTAGTTCCAATTTATTCCGATAGTAATCTTGATTATAGTAAGTCCCTCTTTAACGATATTGATACAATTAAAAATCAGAAATCAGAAATTACACTCGGAACATATTTTAAAACTATTGGTTTTTGGCTCTTCAAATGTAATTTGCCGTTATTTCATTAATTTTTCGTGACAATAAGATTACATATTGTATATTTTTACTTCTAATCTCTTTGGAACTTAACTTACAAAATACGGTTTTACAAAAGTTTGTTGGGAAAATAAATGGCATTATTTTTATATATTTCTTCGATTTTAAAATATCAGTATAAAATTAAAGAAATGTAAAGTAGTCTTTGCCGAATTTTTTATTTTTTGTACATTACCTTACAAAATTTAGAAGGAACACATTTTAAACAATAATGTCAAAAAAATTAACCTTTTACATCTATGAGACTAAATTCAAATTGGATAACAGGATTGTTTTTAATTTTTTTTGTTCCCAGTTTAATTATTTTCTATCTAATTAAAGCTGCTATTAATTTAAGCAAAGATTTGGATATTCCATTGATAATTTTACTAAGTGTTGTTTTCAGTTCTTTTAATGTGTGTAATTTAAGTCATCACTTATTAGTGGTAGTTGTAGGTTTAAAGAAAATTTTAAACTTTTCCTTAATAAATGAATTCAATGAAGAAAAATTTTAAATGTATATCTATTGTAAACGGTGTTCTTTTCTCCAAAATTTCCGCTTTGATATTAGTAACTAGATACATATGAATGCAATTGCTGCGTCTGATTCTAAAAGCAGATGTTGTAAAGTTGTTTCTCAACGTCTTAAGTCTCATAGTAAGGAAGGTAGATTTGCACATAGCTCTCCTTCTGGAGGGGGGGGGGGGATCTCAAAATGAGGATTAGATGCTTCCGGCATGGTGTATGGATATCGTCACCCTGGAAAGTACACTAAATTGAGGGGGTCTGGCTCCTCTCATCTATGACGGGACGCACTTCCTTAGTCAAGTGTTGTATCGAGACCCGTGTTTGCACTTAGGATTGAACCACAGTTACCGCTGTTGCGGCAGTGTGGTCAATCAGTATTTATTATCCGTATTGAGTAGTGAGTGATTATAAAATGTGTTGATAATAGCAGTCTAATCAAAAGATGCAAGTAGCAGAGCGAACTCTGTGAGCGCCTTACACAACTACGCTTGTTCATTTATTATTGGTGTGCTGCGTTTTACTGCAAAAACTGATATTTTTTGTTTGTAGTGATTTCATGTGGAATAAAATGATATTATTCACTAATGAGGCCTTTGGACTCTTTTTACCGTACTACCATTGAGTCAATTTTAAGATTTCTGAAGCAATATATTGTTATTTTGCTTAGGAGTCATAAGAATTTCCTCAAGTTGAATATTGAATTCCATAGTTGAATCAGCGACCATGTATTACGAGATGAGTAATTTAAACTGTTATGGTGTTTTAAATTTAATGGGTGAAGTGAAAGTTAATCCAAATATTTACGGAAATGGAGTAATCATTTTTGTGAGTTTTAGGAAGTTTAGAAAACAATCTGGCATTTTTTTAAATTTACATAAATATTTCTTTTGTCGATTACAAAATAATAAAAAACCTTTATATATATAAAATTTACATAGAATTTTATTTAACAGCTCGATTTTTTTTCTGATAACTAGAAAATATTAAGTAGAAATTAAGTATCTTATTAACAATCTTTGAATTGTAATTGTGTAGATTAAATATATAGTAAAAAAGGTAATTACATTCAGTTACTTAAAGAGAGTTTCTTATCATTTATTGTTATTTAATATGAGTTGTTTTGTTTTAATAAAATGGTTAGTTGAAAAAAATTATAGCAAAGGTATTGTTCAACTGCTTTAATTCTTTAAATAACTTTTATTGTTTGAGTTGTCTTGTGTATGTAATAGCTATCTAACCCAAACATTTAACAAAGTTAATAGATCGATATAGATTATTTAAATGATACAACATAGAGCCAATATATCTAACAAATGAACAAGTATATATTCAGATATGTTTAATACAAAAAATAAAACATAATGCCAAATGAACACTGCAAAACATAAAGATAATTAATACATTGTGTTTTACATCTTTCTTGAAATTAACCATGAACAGACAAAATAATTTAATAATCCTTGTATCATGTAAATTATTTTCACATAAAAAATGTGTTAAAATTACATTATCATTCAGCATTTGTACAAAGTAGTTAAACAAAATATTTAAGATTTTATATAAAAATAGGCGTTACAAATGCCAATAATTTAGTAATTTTTAATTTCAGCACAACTGCAATTGAAGTTGTGATTTGCAATGCATTATTTTTAATAATTTTGAATGAAATATATGATAAAAAACAGCATTTTTTGCTAAATACACTTAAGTTATCGCGACTCTCTTGTGTTAAAACATTACAAATATCAAGCTTATTAGAAAAAAAAATTGATTATTTTTCCAGCTGATTTGCCGTGCAGTTAGCAATAACTTTGGCTTTTTCCAAAATATTTCTTTGAGTAAACCATTTAACTATTAGACAATTAACGATTTATACTAATGTCAGTTATAGGGGAAGATTAAACACTCACCAAAAATAAATTAGATTCTTAAACGAGTATTCCTACCTTAATACAACAAAGACTCAAGTCTTATCTAGAACTTCCTTCAAAGACTATCTGTCAACGTCTTTCATTTATACTTACTTTACTTCTTCCTTTTCCTAACTTTCTTCCTAGTAGACAGACTTTATTTGTCCAATCCTCAAGTTCCTCTACATGTGCTTTTAATTACTCTGCTTTTATTGAATTTGTGTGTTCCGTTTACGACATTTTCTTCTTCAGCTACATTGGAGGTATTTGATGGGATTTGATTTAACTTACTTTTCTCAGACCCATCTGGGTGTTTGGGTAATGGAATTAGTTTCTAGACAGTTAGAGAAAAAGAAAATACCAAACTGAGATGCGATTGAAAATATTCAAAACACAATTTCTATTAAATGTGATATGGAATTAACAAGTTAATGTTTAAATTTATTTTTCTGACATTTGTTAAATAGTCTTAAAGGAAGAAGTTATTTTCATGTTTATACATAGCAAAGATTTCAAAATATCTATGTATCTTTCTTTAACTTAGAGCTTTCTAGTGAATAAAATATCTCTCGTTCAGTAAAGGGTTCAGATCAGTAATCATTACCTACGGTTTTGTTTACTACGTATAACGTCTCATTTTTTAAAACAGCACTAGACCTATTTTGGAACGAAATTCGTAATTTTGAACCACGGTCAGATGGCCACACCAGACTAGCGGGACATTTGGCCCCGACGGATTTAATGCGCAACAAATCCTCTTATACGACGGTTCTTAGGTGGAATCGGACGGGAACCTGAAACCCTCCGGTTCCAGAGCAGAGACCAGGCCACTGCGGCTCTTATTACCTATGGTATAACTGATGAATAAATGAGTATTTGAGAATTTAGCACATTTCATTATTTATATTTAAACTTTTCTTTTTTTATTTAGATTTATTTGAGGAACAGTTTTTATGGCACGAAATTTATGAATGATTTAAGCATTTTTTTAAAAATATGCCTTTGTAAAAGCGATTACTAACCTAATTAAAAATCATTATAGTCATCCTAAATTGATTTAATTAAAAGAGGGAATTTGTTAGAAGGCGCATTGGTAAATAATATTTTCATTTTATCTGTTATTGGATATTAAACAAAGATTGCGTAAAAATTTTGCAAAATAATTTTATTTCTAAATAAATATGAGGGGCACTCCTATCAAACTCTGCAATGCAAATATTTAAAAAAATTGAAGAAATTATTAAAAAAATGTGAAAGAAAATTTAATTTATTCTAAATTGGGACTCTTCTAACTTAGAATTCGCATCGCGTAGGATACCACATGATCTTAGGATACCACATGAATCGAACTGCGGCAAAAATTAGTGGTAAATTTATGACAAACATGGGACAAATTAGGCAAAAATTATTTTGAAAAATTGACAAAAATCAGAATAACATTCACAACTATTGAATTGTGAATAAGTTATTGAATCTGTAATTGAAAAGAAATGCTTTCATTTTTATAATGGTATAAATTAATTTTTGGGCAATAGTATTCTAGGAATGTATTGCAGAAAAATGCGACAATACATCTGAATTTTTACTGAATTAAAATTTTAATAAAATTGTAAAGCAATCGCTGCAAAATGTGCATTCTGGTATAAAAGAATGTACATAATGATATAAAAAGCTCTATAGATAAAAAAATCTCTCTCTCTTATTATTTTGGTTATTCTTAAAGATTATTCTGCTTATTTATTTATTATTATTGTTGCTTATTATTATTGAATTATTATTATTATTGAATTATTATTATTATTATTATTATTATTATTGAATTGTTATTATTATTATTATTATTATTGAATTATTATTATTATTATTATTATTGAATTATTATTATTATTATTATTTATAATTATTTTGCTTATTCTTTAAGAAAATGAAATATTTTTTGGTGATTTATTTTATTTGCAGTTTTCCACTTTCCCGTTTGCAGATCGTGCTATAGAAAGGAATCACTACGGGCAAAAACTTACTTTGCTTTGATGAAGCATAAATCATGAATGTACTTGTGAGAACTATAAAATTACAAGTTTATTTTCTTCTTTTTTCCATTTTATTGACACTTAGTGCAAGCGTGAATTGTTTGTTATATTTCTAGAGATTTGATAAACAGGAATTTAGCCTACAGGTTTCGACTTTTTTAACTGTTTGAGTTTTATAATGATATAATATATAACATCGATTATTATTTTTTTATTAATTATGATTGCTCTTTTATTGTTATATATGTAACAATGTTTAACGAAATTTTTGCTTTGGCCTTAACGGAATTCTTGATCTTGGATATTTTAAAAAGTAATACTGATATCTAAATTATTATTGAAAATGTAAAATGTATAAATATCTTTGAAACAAGATTTCTTTCGAGATCGTCACGCTTTCAAATTTTCCTCTAAAAAAATGCAAAATAGTAATATTTTTAATAAAACTGTATTTAAAAGCATTGCATATCTTAATTAATTATATTTATATAACCATTAAATTGAATATTAATCATTTGTAGATAAAAATATATTTATTTTATTTACTATTACATGTAAATAGTTAATTGAATTAACTCTATGCATTTCGTAACTTCTTGATATTTCTTAAAATGGATTTCACCAGCTTTTGATTTTTTGAATGGGCAATTCACCTCTTTTGAAATAATTCTGCAGAATTAATTGTATTTTTCTTTGATTTATCTCTGACATAGTAAAGAGAGCTTCAAAATATTATCTCAATATATTTTCTAGTAATATCTACGTTTGAAAACTTCTCCTACATATTTTTATCCGCAAGTCAATTCTATACAATAAAATATATCAGTTCTGTTAAACGTATACTTGGAATCGTCATAGAAACGATGAATATTAAAGTTAATTAGAATAAATACTTTTCATGATATTTTATTACACGTAAATCCTATTGTGTTCAACAATTTTATGAAAAGTTTTATTTCATTATTTAATATTGAAATTATTATTTAATAAGATGTTATTTGCAAAATCAAGAAAGGTAACCACTTAACGATATTTCCACAGATATCTAAACAGAAGTAAATGTTATAATATTACACAATTATTCCTTCACAATATTACTCAAGGAATAAAACCTTTCTTTTTTTATATAAATTTGCCTTTACTTTTTTGATTAATTATTTCCAAATATATCTTATCTCATAATTTTATAATAAAGTTTTATCGGTTTGGATTTTCTTTATAATTTTAATTGATTTCTATTTCAGTTTAAAAAATCGTAGATAAGAAAAAACATTTATTACCAAAAGAAAAACTAATTGTTATTAAACATAAGTACTTTAGGGATACATAAGATGAGAAAATACTCCAAGATATTTATTTTTGGTGTTATTTAGGAAGTAAATTGAACACTAATTCTTATACTTTCTTTGGAAAGCAATCTCTTCGGTTGAACCTGAAATGCTTGAGAAATATATTTATCATATTTTTTTTCCTATTCGTAAAAGCATGGTACATAGGGATAAAATTTTATAATAATTCTAATATCTCGAGTTTCAAATCTTATCACTTCCTCCAGATACCCTATGTCTTCATCTGTTGTATTAATATTCTGCTATGTTCAGCGCAGATTCGAGACATGGAAATATCTTGAACCAAATAACAATTTTTAACACACGTAGATAAAAAAAATACTTATTTTATATTTTTATTTTAATCTTATTACTTTTTTCTGAAATTCAACTGTATTATTTATCATGGCGTTCTTGAACCTAGGTTTGCGTTTTCTTTCAAAATTAGATGGAAAGATATTAATAAATTTGTTTTATTTTGAGAAATTCTTGCGTGGAACTTCAGCAATATTTTATGATAGAATTTCCTGAAGGTTTTTTTCCCCTTTAGCATAATATTTTATCGAAGATATTATAAAAATGCCAGTTTATTTTCATTTCCCTCAGAAGTATTTCAGTGAATAGAATGAAAAATATTACAAAGATATCTTCTCCCAATAATATTTTATGATCAATAACAAACAGTAGAAAAAGTGTAAATTTCATTTTCCTTAGTTGAATATAAAATGTTAATTAAATTTATATCATACTAAAGTGCAATTTTAGATATCATTACAATATCGAATACCTCTACTAAAAATATTTAGATGCAATATACAATATGGTATGATTATGTATATCAAATATATTTGTAAAAGATATTCATTTATAAATGTTGAAAAAGTTTTTTTTCTTCAGCAGACATAATGTCTTTACAAAATCTTATTTTGTTGGACATATTTCAGAGGAAATATTTCAATTCCTCAACAAATGATAAAAGAACAATGAATTTTAACATGATAGTATATTTATTATTATTTTAACATTACATTCTACAATAAAAGTCGAACCATGTGCTTCATCGTATAAATACCTACAACTGAGGCTACAAATTTGGCAGAAAATTGGTTCTTTGTTACAAAGAACAGTTAAAAAATTGAAATTTCAGTATTACAAACGCTGTTCAAATGAAAAGGTACGAAATGACACTGTGAGTATAAATGAAGGCTTTATTCAAAGTTTACACCCATTAGGCCTGAGCACACTTTCCAATTGATTAACGAATCGAAGGATTCCTAGTTCCCAGAAATCCTATGGCCGTGACGAGATCCAGTCCTTCAAAGCTTTCTTGAGTTCGCCGTCCGAGTTAAAGTGCTTCCCTTTGAGAGGTTTTTAAGGGGACCAAACGTATGCAAATCACAGAGCGACATGTCCGGGTTGTAGGGTGGATGGTTGAGCCGCTCCCACTTGAACTTGACCAGTTCCTCGTGTGTGACCCTGGAGATGTGTGGACTCGGGTTATCATGGAGCAGAACCACACCCTCCATGAGTAGCCCCGATCTTTTGTTCTTGTTGGACTTGCGTAGTCTTCGGAGTGTCTCAAAGTAGATATCGTAGTTAATGTCTCTTCTGTGCTCGAAGAACTCAACAAGTAGCAGACCTTGAATGCCGAAAAAGCTTTTAAGCAACACCTTGCCTGCTGACGCCCCGGTTTTGAACATTTAAGGGGAAGTGACCACGTATGTTTCCACTGCATGATGTCCAGCTTTGTCCCTTGGTTGTAGTGATGGCACCAGCTCTCATCATCTGTGACGATATGCTATAGTAAAGAGGGGTCTTCATAATACCGAAACATATGTTGAAGTGCTAGCGCAGTACGCAGTTCCATGTACTGGTCGGTCAGCTGCTGCGGATCAAAGCTAACATCCACCTTCACCGCCAACATTTGCAATATGACACGCCGATCACTTCTCACTAGATCGCCCCCTTTGTCAATGACATCAATCATGATGACTATGTTTTATGGCCTGGTCTCGGATCATCAACCAAACTCACGGCCTGCATGAAAATGGGCACTCCATTTTCTCACTGTCTTGTCTGACACACAGTCTTCCCCGTATACGGTGACCATCCAGCGATGAATAACGGCCGGTGTAACACCTCCTGCTGTCAGAAAGCGGATAGCGCCGCGCTGCTCCTCAATCGTCGAATTTTGCATTGTGAACGCCATCCTGTCTTCATATGTACTGCTACGTCAATTGGGCAGCGCTCTTTATAAGAGAATGTGCTCTCTCCTGCGTATGCAGGCGCCCGTAAAGCGGATTTGCGCATGTGGGCGCCGCGCATGCTCAGATCTACGCTGGAGACTCCAATCACATCCATAGATATCTTGTTACGTTCTCCTATAACGGCATAGGCAAATATGTTAACAGTTACGTTTTTACGACGTTTCGAACCTTTTCTTTTGAACAACCCTTGTATTAATAGATTTTTAAATGCAATTTAATCGAAATTTTAAGTGTTTTCTCAACAAATTTAGAGAATATTATTGCACAACTTTTTTTCATTTTGGAAAAATTCGAAATAATAAAAGTATCGTTTTATCGTGCATTCTTTCTCTAACCGAGAAAAATAATTATAATGTTAATATAAATATAGATAAATCAATCGTAAAGCATTTTCATGCTACGCCACTTCGTACGGAAATATTGAAGCTCCTCTAATTTGTTTCTATCATTGTTCATTGATTTTCTATTATTGCAAATCATGAAGTATTTCATTAAAATATATTGTCAACTAGAAAAGTATGAAAAAACTAATAATTTACATAACAATATATAAAAAGAATAGCTGAGCATGTGTTGTTGTACATTTTAACTAGGAATGCCATAAAACAAATAAACATCTATAATTAGAAGAAATTAATAAATAATTCTCGCGATTATGAACAATTACGAAGTCTTTTATTTGTTTCATAAAGTAGATGCTATTTTAAGTATATCATACAAAGAAATATATTGATAACGTAAGAAACAAACAATTTTTCAAATAGAACAAGTAATTAATAGTCCTCAAAACTACTTCGAAAACGCGAATAGAAAGTAATGCTTATAATTTGAAATATTAAATAAATAATTTTCGAAGCATGAGCAAATATGAGATAAAATATTTGTTTTTTAAAGTAGAAGAGGAAATCTATAGAAATATACAGATATATATTTCTGTACATTTTTTTTGGGCCGTGGTGGCCTGGTGGTAAGGCCTCGGCTTCGGAACCGGAGGGTTTCAGGTTCGAGCCCCGATTCCACAGAAGAACCATCGTGTAAGGGGGTCTATTGCACGTTAAATCCGTCCTGATCAAACGTCCTTCCGCTGGTGTGGTGTGGTGTGGTGCGGAGTGGGGGGTGTCAGCTCAGGTGTCGTCTTCGTCATCTGACCGCAGTTCAAAATTACGAGGTCCATCCCGAAATAACCGTAGTGTTGCTTCAAACGGGAAGTTAATATAACTAAACTAAACTGTAAATGTTTCTAATATTATTTAATGTACATTTAATGCTTTATGTCATTTATGTATTTAAATATATACATAATTTTAAAATGCAAAGGAATGTTTAGTTGCATTTAAATGTATCGAAATATAGACAGCTTTTAGAAACAAATAAGTTTTCAGATAGAATAAGTGTTTTATAATTCTCATTTAATGCTGCTTGAATAAAGAGAATATAAAATAAATATTTGCATCTATGAGAAAATAAGAGATAAAATTATTGGCTTCGTAAATTAGGAATTGTTTTTAAATATAAAAAAAATATGCAGATACTTCTCAGAAACAAATAAGTTTTCAGATGGAAGATGTACTTCAGAGTCCTCATGACTGTGAGAAGAAAGCGAAAACAAAGTTTAGTAAGTAAGAACTGAAAAAAAAAAGCGAAAGTAAAGTTTTTATTTATTTTTTAATATAAAATTGTATAAATAGCTGGATTCGCAATACTTCTAATTAAAAAAAGAGCGCTAGAGGCCAAATTAATTATTTATCCTTAGCGCTCTTATATATATATATATATATATATATATTCTGAATATATATAATTATAATAGGACAAAGTAGGATTACAGCAAACTTTCAGAATAAAAGATAATTCCTTTTATTTGACTTTATACTTTTTACAGAGAATTATTCACATTCAAAATTCGCTAAAGGAATTCTAAATAATTAGGATTGTCGGATAGAAATCAATTCCTTAGAAATGAATATCTGAATGTCACGATAAAAAAATCAATTATAGTGACCAAGAAGAAATAATAAGTTTCCTGTCGTTTTACATTTTTTATAAGTTTAAATACGCTGCCTAACATGTATTCAGTTACTCTCAAATTTTAAATTTCTTTAAAGCAACAGAGAGAAATCCGCGGCGTTTATAAATATTTCAACTATACTGATTATTCATCGACTCTCAATAGGGAAATTTTCAGAAGAGGACAAAAAACGCATTTAATTTGGAGGGAAAAAACAAAATATATGCCATTCAAACCAACATTCAATGAAAAGAATATTTACCTTTTATAATTTTTCATTCTTTTTTCCTTGCAGGTATACAATGGCAGGAAATGATGGATTTCATTACTTGCCAAATTTATTCCTTTGGTTGACTTTAAATATCAATGCTATCATTTTTCCAGGTAGTCCGTAACTTTGCTCTTTGTTAGAATTTTTTTTCTCTTTTATTAGAACTTAAAAATATATCATGTTCTTTTTACGATTAATACCAGGTTTTGGAAGAATTAATTGATTTGTATTGATAATTTTTATCTTGCAGAAAATAACATTGTAGCTAATGCACTTGATGAATAGTGTATAAAATATGCACCCTTGTATCTTTTGAATATTTTTAAGAATAAAATATATATAAATAAAATAAAGCAGACCTTCTAAAAATTATATTTCTTGTCTAAAGGTATAATTTTTCTTTTGAAATAATATATATATATATATACATATACTTGTCAGAAACATTACAAGTTTTCTATAATTCTTTTGAAATTTATATTTATGGTGTTTTTATAAAAGAGGATGTTTAAATCTAATTAGCAGAGTTTGTTTAAATAGGGATGTTTTCTTTAATGCACTTTTCAACTTCTTATGTTATTGAATTAATTTATTGAAAATGAATGAATTCTTCCTTTTTGTGTTCCAAAATGTTTTTTTTTTAATTTTAAAAGCACAGTAAAGATTTCGTGGGTTTCAGTTTATTCTATGTTTGTTCTTCAAATTTTAAAAGTTCCGAATAGTAATTATTATAGATTCTTCGTTCCTTTAATTTTAAAAAAGTATTTTATAAAAAACTAATATCATCTTAAAAGTATCATCTGATAGTTTATATGACTGTTTTATTTTAACACAGAATGATAATTTTTTGAAGATTTAGATGTAATAAGTATCTCAAAATAAAATAAAATTAATCTCAATCGATATTTTAAATATAAATAATCTTTTATATGCATCAATTAAAATTGTAAAATTATGTCATAATATACTACTTTTTTATATATATACAATATAATAAACTTATATAAGCATTTATAATGACCGATTATTTACATTGACAGTAATATATTGTTACGGATTCCACCACTACTATTAAGTCCGTAATGTCACCGGGTTCACTTATAGTGGGTGTATGGTGTGAAAACAATCAATAGGCCTCAGTAGAAAACAACGACGACGTTTATTGAACAAGAAGATATTAAGACAGAGACGACGTATATAAACAGATGACAAATATATACAACCGAGATGAACATAGGACAGCACACAGCAGCAAACAATAGCCCACAAGTTGTAATCGACCACAACAAACAAAGCGGTCAGAAAGAATTCAGCAAGAGAGGAAATCGTCGCAGCTTTTCTCTATGATCTCTCCAAACTGCTGAAATTCTCTACTGTCTTTTCACTTTAGCTGTATCCTTCTGTCGACTCACTACCACACAACTGGCTACTCCACATAAAATTTGATGCTGCTTCCACAATAGACAACAGGACTCGGCACACAGCTCAGTTCAGCACTAGCTTGAACTTCAAAATCCGCCGTTGCTTCGATTTGATACTTGACTACGACTCCAATTAAATGCAGTTTGAGACTGCCTGCCTTTTGTAGTTCCCGGGAGGCGGCCCTAGAAGGTTCAGAACCAATAAGAGCGTATCTTGGTTCCTATTGGATGTATCGACAAAATTCTCAAAGTTTCCAGCAATATCTAAATTTGTCGCCAAAGTAGGCAAATTTATCGCCAAGTACCTAAATGGTCACCACGTTTGCCAACAATATCTGGGATTATTAGCTCGGCACCCGAGCAGCATCCAATACAGATGATTGTAAATCAGTCTTTCCTGTTATAGAATTAGGAAGCAGCATTACAGGTTTGTAACAATATATATATATATAAAGTTACAAACAATTATAAACACAATACTTCACTGGTTTCTTTGAAAGAATACTATATTGACTATTTTATCATTAATAAGGAAAAAATAATATTAGAAGGTATCAAAATTGCAGAAGTATATTTAATAACATTTAATTTCAGAAAATTTTTATTGTAGATTATTAAACTAAAGTTTTGAAGAAAAGAAAATGTCATTTTAGAAAGCAGACGGCTTTAATTAATTCACGTAATGTTATTTAAAGTTAGAGAAACAAGTAAAATTTATTTCGCAATAAATATATCGCTAAATGCAGTATTTCACAATAACCGTTATTGCGCCTGCTACGAAAACATTTGCTTGTAAGCGCGTGCGTGGGAGGAAAATTTATTATATTTATGTTTGTTTCCATACTGTAAGGAAAAGTGATTCTTCTAAGGAAATAAATTTCATATCCTTAATGATATAGGGAAATTTCCTTTTAATGAAAACTCTAAGTTATTTTTAAACCACTACATATAATCAGAAATATAAAATACTCTTAGTAACTAAATTAGTAAACTATTTTTTTTATGTTGTGATTTTGTTAACGGTGATATTTTATCAATCAGACATATCCAAATATATTTTACTAAACTCTCATTCGTATTATTTCAAATGTTTTCGTACGCCCACTCTTGAAATGTTTCGTTGTTGCGTGGGTTCCATTTCTGAAGATCAGATGCAATAAGTAGAAATATAAAATTTTCAAAGTTTTTAATTCAAGTACATTTCTCTTGTTCATTTTTCAGCAATATAAACAATGTCTTAATTTTTTATAAAAGATAAATAACATTATTAATAAGGTAAGATAATAATAAAATTTGCTACTCTATTAGTACTATAGAGTTAGTGTTATTGGTTTTGAAATGCTTTAGCTCTTCTGGGTAAAGTGATATTTTCTAGTATAAAATATGGTGGAGAAGTTTCAAGCTGTTGTGTCATCCATTGTGAAGCAATAGTCTGCAACGATTGCCCCGGTAGTTTGTTATAAAATAGATCCGACTGCGAAGGATTTCATTTCGTTTGTTGCGCTGTCGAAGTAAGTGAATTCGCAATGCATTGCAACTGAAATTACTGATTTCGTTTTGAAATGTGTGAATTAACTCGTGAGAAGCGTCAGGCACGTTATTTTAATGCATAAAGAAAACATTTCAAATGTTGGAATTACTCATTGGGGAGACTGCAAGGAGTCGATTGTTTCACGCCTCATAAAGAATTTTAAAACAGAAGAAACCTTAAATAAAAAGATTAGAAGTTGTCCGCTAAAGGTTATCTTCTAAACGTTGTGATGTCACATTGACACTATTATGCCGTAAAAATGGATTTGCAATTTCTGCTACACTTCCAGTCCCAGAACAGTTCGCAGGAGGCTCTGTGAAGCTGATTATAAGGAACAAATACCTAGAAAAAAGATCAGTACTGACGAAATCAATGCTGAAAAAATGATTGGAGTGGCCAAGGTGCTGAAAAATGGAAGTATTTCGGAATGGAGAAAGTTATATTCAGCAATGAAAGTCGCCTTTTTTAATGTCTGACAAGCCCAGTCACGTTTGCCTTAAAGAAAAAAGGGAGCATGAGGCCAGAATGCCTGGTTTGTACATCAAAAACCCAGAAAGCGTACTGATGGGGGGTGGGGGTACATGTCATATCAGTTAACTGGACGACTTTATTTTGTATAGGGAACCATGAACTGTGACAAGTATGTTGGTGTGCTGAAGGATCAGTGGCTTCGTAGTGCTTGTGGCATTTTCCAAAGGCAGAAATATATATTTCATCAAAATCTAGCACCCTACCATACATCAAAAAAGGTAAGACAAACTTTACAATTAATTTTAAATTTCAGTTTAGTTCAGTTCTGACCTCTATATCGAAACATTCGTTATTTTAGGTTAAGGCTGCATTTGCAAAACCTGGTATAACTGTTCTCACATGGCCAGGAAACTAGCCACATTAAAACTCTATTGAGAATTTATGGAAAGAAAATAACTGAGAATCATTCTAGAACAAAGCGAGAACGTCAGGAAACAATAATTAAAGTATGGGGACATGAAATATCGAAGTGTTGCAAAGCCTTGCTAATTCCATGCCTAACAGAGTGGTTGCTGTGATCGAAGCCAGAGGCGGCCCAACTAAATATTGGATGCTTTTCAATTTAATTGATTCTTTTATTATCCTTTCTGATCAAAAGAACTCGAATTTTTTTCTTTAATTCATTTTATTCCGGGGAACCAAAATGGATTCCGATACTGATAACCAATTCATTTTGTTTGTATTTTATTCTTTTTGAAATTAAATAAATTTTTATGTTCAGTAACTTACTTATATCTTGCATTTAGACTAATTTAACGTATTGACATAAAAAAGATATAATTATATCTTTTTATGTCAATATTTTAAATGAAAAAATATGGCTTTTGGGGAGCTTATTCTTGACAAAAATGAGTGATTTCTCAAACTTTCAATAATGACGGTGACCTGTAGTGTGTGTATATATATACTATATATATATATATAATCAAATTTTTTTAAAGAACTATGAACGAAATTTATCACCCATTATGAGTTGTCAGAACACTTTATGAGCCTTGTAAGGATACTTAATTTTAAAATTAGAAGATTTAATACGAGAGTGTTGAAGCTTGATAAATGAATTTCTATTTATGCTGGACAGAATCTTTTCAGTTACAGTTTAATGGGATTTGTATCACTTTTCATATCTGATTATGATAATTCATTCTAACTGAACAGCAGTTTGCTAAGGATAAGTTATTTGTGTTTTCGGTAGATAATGAAACTATTTCCGATTCTTTCAATATGAATATTGAGAATCGGTTCATGCATTGATTAAGGTGTAGTTTCAAGCTTATATATATATGTATATTTATTAATCTATCATTTAAATAATCCTTATTATTAAAGGTTTTCTTATAGCCTTTTTCGTTTCATAGCATTTCATTTAATTTTAGTTAGACCTCCCTTCAGCCTTATTTGATATGTGTATCAAAATCTTAAATGGGATTTTTATCTCTTCTAAACATGGTGGTTTATACCCCGAATCATCAAAGTATTTAAAGCAAGGAGTTTTATTTCCTGTACCATTATTATTAGGATATTTAGGGAATAGTGGTTCAGTTTTTAAACCATTTAATGAAGAAAATACACTGTTAAAGGTTAAAAATACAGTAACGTATTTCAATATAAGAATGAAATTTAAATAAGGGGGCGATTTAGTTTAACTTTTTTTATAAATAGGCCAAAAATAACGTTAAAAACATTAAACCCCTTTTGAACACTATTGATTACTCCGGTACAGAGGTAACTCCGTCACATTTTCGGAGACATTACTGCATCCTTTTCCAAAATTTAAACAATGAACTTTTGATAAAGTTGGCATTATTTTATTTCAGAATTGCTTTTTGTTATAATTTTCACAAATTAAAAGTTTTGCAGACTCCTCTGTCTTTGCAAATTTATTTCAGAAATAGATAACATTTTTATAACCATCAATAAAATTATTTTAACTAACTAAAATATATTTTATATCCTCTGCAAAATAAAATGTACTGTAATTTGTTTGTATAGGACATTTTATCACTAAAATTAAGTAAATACTACTTTTCAGCTGGGTCATATTTTCTATAATTTATACAAATATCAATCTCTTAAAAAAAATAAATGTATTGCTATCTGAGCTAAATCATTATTAGAAGATATTTCAAGTAATCTAGGATTGTAGTAGGTCTCTTTTCTGAAATGCAACTCTTAGAACAGTCCTTAGAATATGGAAAGGCCACAAGTCTATAATTTTCATTGAATTTTCACATTTGCTTTACAGCTGCTTTAAGTTCATCACTTGTCCATTTTGCCATTTCAGTAGTTATATTTTTATGTGAGGAATCTAGAAAAGGTTATTATAATATATTTGAGGTAAATGGATTCATTTTGCCTTAATTTTTGAAGAACAGTCCCAGTATCCTCATAGAACAATATGGTTCTCTATCCTAATACGCAAAATATAAAGTCACTCATTCATAAAAACTATGTAGAAACATAAATGAATGCTGATATAACTGTGTCTTCTGTCTTATATAAAAGTATTTAATAACAAATCATAAGTATATTAAATAATTATTATTATGAAATTCTGCATGCAAGTTATTAAATAACTTGCAGTCATTTCTTGATTTAAATCGTATCTAGATTTATACCGTATCTCCTGCTTTTTACTATAAGTTTTTTTCTTTCTTCAAAGATATGAATTCATATTTTGAACTATTAACTTTGTTTGGCATCTATAGGCACAACAATCTAATTTGAATTTTATAGCAAGTCTATAAGATAACTGCTGTTGATATGTATATCCATTGAATGTTAACAGAATGCATATGTTTTTTCATGCTATATGTTTCTTTGCTGCCTATTATACTGCGCCTATGATCACTGATATTGTCTGAGATTGCTGTAAGGGGAGTATAAATTCTGGAAGGCGAAAGTTTAATATGTCATGTAAGTGTATTATCTTAAATTATGTTTTATAATATCATTTAGTTATTGCTGATGTATTTGGATTACTGCTCTATGATTCGCAAAAATTTCACACAAGTGTATGAAATATTTCGCTTTTCATCCAAGAGCAGATGTTTTATAATCAGAATTATATGGGAAATTGTTTATCTGTAATACTAGAATATATTTTATCCAAATAGAATAAACCAAACAACCATGCTGAGCCAACTCCATTCTTATCACTTACAATACGCATTTATGATACCTGAGGTTCTGATTAAAATACAGAAATAATTTTAATAAGCCATACATATAATGTAGATGACAATATAGGACTAACTCATTTGGATCAAGCACATCAATGTAATGTATGCTCAAAGTTATGCTTGAAAAATAATTTTTAAGTTATAACTGTTTCAAATAATACATTACGGAAAAATAAGTAACAATGTGATGGAATGAAGTATCTGCTTTTATGGAATGTGATTAAAATGAAACTACAATTACAAGATTGAAAATTTAAAAAAGTATTTTACCAGCAGAAGGTAAATAATTTATAAATGTCAAATTTCTCAATATTTCAGAATAAATCCGAAACTATTCATTAAATTATCAGAAGATAAAAATTTTATCAATAATAAAATTTGAATATTTTGTAATTGAATTGTACTTTTAATTAAGCTGAACACTAAAATGCAGCTGGAGAAATTATAGCAAATTTCTGTGATTTTCCCTAACGCATTAACTTACAAAATATTATTTTTAATATGCTTCAAGAATTATTTCAATGGCGCTTTTCTTGAGCAAACGATTTTGTCTTCTAATGCTTAGTATCAATATACAAATTTCATCAAAATTATATAAACCATTCGTGTCTTTTAAATAATTTTTTTCCAGAATGAGATCTCTCACAAGAATTCAGGATAATTAAAATCCACATATTATTTCTGAAGAATAAAAATAAATTAATTTCATTTTGGTAAAAATTTGGCATTTGTAAACTCAGCTTTACTAATGATTAATTTCAATGCTTAATTTATTTTTCGGTATTATGAAGATACTATTGGTAGAATTAATTTCTACCGCATTACCTTATTTTGGTCATTTCATTTTAAATTCACCTTATTGTATTTTGGAAAATTAAATTTTCGAATTAATTATTAATTTTTGCAGGATATAAAACTCCCACTTTGTTCTGTTTTAATTATTTAAATTAATAAACAGCGATAATATTTGAAGAAAAATATATTTTTAATTATCTGTTCTGCATATCGAAATTCTATTATTTAAAAGATTTTTCCTTTGGGATACAAGATTTTCTTTTACTAAAGAAATATATATAAAGTAGAATCCGTCATTCCAAACCAAACTCCATATACATATTTCAAAATATATCATTAATTTTGAATTGCCTTACAATGCAATCAAATGAAAAATACTTTACCTTTGCTAATTTTGATAAATTTAGGTGTCGAGAACTTTTTACCGAAAAAATCGAATAAGGACGAATGAAAGAAACAGAATATGCCAAGCAAATATGCTCTGAATGAAATGTTCTCTGCATATTTTTCATAGAATCTTTCTCAGAGAGCCCCAATTTTCAAAGTACTTGTGATTGTAAAATCCTCATACAATAAATATTTTTTCTATGGTTAGTGAGGTTTATTTATTTATTTATTATTATTATTAATAATCGGTATTTTAACTTTAATTCAGTTTTAATTCCATATAAAAAGTGCAATTTTTTATGATATTAAGAAAAAAAATTGACTTCTAGATATTACAATTTGTAAAATAGTGAATATTAAAGTATAAAAATAGTAAATAGTGAAAGTATTAACTTAAAATTATAATTTTAATAATAGATTAACAAAAAAGGGAAAAATCTCTCTTAGCAATTTGTAAAATAGTGAATATTTTAAAGTATAAAAATAGTAAACAGTAAAAGTAATAGCTTAAAACTATAATTTTAAAAATACATTAACAAATAAAAAAGAATCTAATGAGCATATTTATCAATCGTAATTAATCTTTTATTTATAACATGGACATATAAAACTAATAATAAAAAACTCGATAAGCAGCAATCTAAAAATATAACGTATAATGTATAAGAAAGAAAAATATTAATAAAAAATGTATAAAACTTTTTTCTCAAAATATTTTTCGAATTCTAAAATGTTCAATACATTACAAATACAAATAAAATTACATTTTGCTAAATTATTTTTATGAGTGCCCTATTATCCTTGATATTCATGGATATTCATACTTTGGATGTTACGAAGTGCAATACTGTTTCTTTGCACTCTTAATTTTACTGTAAGGAAATCTGTATAGACAGTTATGCCTGCTCAATGGATATTTAATAATTTACCACCAAAATGATGACGAATTTGATAAAAAATATAAAGGATCCCGAAAATTCAAGAATCTTACCATTAGAACTCAAGTTTCACTTTTTGTTCTAGAAAATTCAATGCTGTATCATGAAAGTTGTAAAAAGTAGGACCTGTCAGAGGAAAGTCAAAATAGAAAGGAGTGACATAAAATTTAGGTGTGATATGGCCTTATTATTAGAATAAGATACTCTCAAACTTACATTATAAGAAATTAGGTATTTACCTGTTCTCCATCCAACCCAAAGTAAAAGAAATTCATCAATCAGTTCCTTGATTTGCAAGGTAAATTATAAGCAACGATAAATTAATCAAACTGATCACCTAATCCCGCATACTGGATGTGGTTGTCTATAGCTGCTAAACATTACACTCTTTTTCTCTTTCCTTGCTTTTTTGTCCAGAAAAGAGATGTAGTTACAGTTACATCACACAGTATGCTGTTAAAACAGACAAAACTGATGACTCTGTCCCTTTATTTGACAATAGAAATTTTATCAGAGCAAACAATATTCTTTTCATTTTTCATTCGTTTATCTTCCATTAAATATGACTTGGGGAAATATTGCGTCTGCTACTGAACAGTAATAATGCATAAAACATTTTCCTGCAACTAGCTATTCATTACTGTAGCATTAGAAAAACATTGTAGAGAGACAAAGAGTATTTTGTCTTTAAAAGCATCCGTAAGCTGTTTCAGTATTTTGGATGTCATTTTCTCTTCTCTTTCAGTCTGTATAGGCATAATTATACTGTAGTCTGTGCTTGAACTTGCAATTATTCAAACTTTCAAAACTTGTTTTATAGGATTTTGAATACATGCACTGTTTCAGGCTGCTTCTACTTTTTTAAATTTCAACATAAATTCATCAATTGATATATATCCTGTTGGTATGAATGCTTCATGAATTGTTTCACCTAACTGTTCAAACAATGGTCTGATTTTATACAATTTGTCAAAGCCAAGTTCCTTTTTCATGGCATCTGTGTATTATCATTAAGATGTAAAAAAACTCAAGATTGTAAACATCTCTTCTATGGCTCTATATCTCTTAAGTTCAGGTCATTGATTTAATATAATCGCAAATTCGGATTCGGCTATTACTATAAAAAGAACAAAAAGTCCTTTGGTTCTTTTAAGGCCAAACCTTAATTTGCTTGGTGCCTAGAATTATATAATTTATATTATTCAATGTTAATTCAGTGGTGACGGGGTAGTCGAGTTTACCCAAGAAGATTATATTATTCCAATATATTAATGAAGTCATTCAGAAAAATAAGAAAGTGTAAGATCCTTAAAAATCTGTTCAATGGTTTCCTATACATTATGCTTTATTTAAAAAATTCAAGTCTTCACTCCAATATCTTGCCAATATAGCCTCAAACTCAGATACTCATGGAACTCATCACTATCAAAAGACAAGAAAAAAAGTCCTATAGTTCTCCAAAGGTAAATTACATGGCGCTTCAAATTAAATTTACAAAATGAAAGAAACTGCACAGATTCGATTTTTTGATTATTTCAATTAATATATTCATGAAGTAACTTCTAAAAAATAACATTAATTGTGGTGCATGGCTGTCAAAAACACAACATTTTTGTAATATTATAAGAAACAAAAGGTACTGAAGGATTATAGAAGAGTCACTTTATTTTTCATCTTATGTTGAAATCTCCTAAATTGCTTTTATCAGTACCATCATTATCACAAGCAATTATGGGATTTTCTGTAATTTCACATGCCAAAGTATCTTCATCATATCAAAGCTAGAGATGGATTGATCCATAGCTTGAAATAAAATGTCATCTGCAGTTCTTCTTCGATCTAGTAACGTATCATCTGAATATTCAACCCTTTCAAAATTAAAATCAGCAAACTAATTAGTAATAATCATAATAAACTGCAACAAGAACTATGAAACAATTTTAAATAAAATTATTTCCTGACTGAAAATATAAAACTAACTTTTTAAAACACAAATTATACAATCATATTCTAAATTTCATTTTTGTGCATATTTAATGCAAGCTGAAAGAAAATTGAAATTTTAAAATCACTAAAATAATATAATTGATGTCTATATTTATGATCCTTTTAACTTTTTTAAAATTAAATAATAGTACATTTTCTTGAAAACATGAAAATTTAAAATTAATACTTAAGAAAAAGATACATATGTTTGAAAATGTTATTAATAATAATTACAATGAAGTATTAATTTAAAAAAATCATCAGTACAACTCAAAATAAAGTAAATTGTATGATATGTTTCTAAAACATGGCAACAATTATTTAAAAATAATTATCATTGTATCAATTAAATTAATTATTTTTTATAAACACAATCCTAATGTATGTTTGCATGTTGTACTCTAGTGATATAAATTCTTACACATCTATAGAGTTAAACATTCAAATATATTATCTGTGACTGGCTTAAGAAAACCAGACTTAAGATTACTTCAAGATATTATAAACCGGTATACATGTTTTATTTTCATTAATACAATTCTAGCCCTTAGCTTGTTTGGAAAACAAATTATAAAAACATAAACTTTAACATTTAATTGTTGAATACATTTGATAAAGTGAAAATAAGCTTAAGGTAGTTAATAGGATGACTTCGAATCTGAAATTATGCCTACTGCTTCAACAGAATTTGTCGGATTACTGAAATTAAAATTAAATTTGCATTAAATATATAAATACTGATATTGTGTAAGAATATTTAAGATTTAAAGAACAAAATAGTTACTTTTTTATTTGACGAAAAAGTCTTCATAATTCAGGATCAAAAAAAAATGTTACTATTCTCAGACCGTTCAAAAATTAATCGTGCCATAGACTGCCGGCGTAAGTATTCTGATCATTTTTTAATTTGACTGTGATTAATAGATAGAATTCATGCTTATAAAGATTATTTTTATAACTCAATTGAATTTCAGTCATCCATTTACTCCTCTTAGCTTTTCTAAAGCATCGAGATAAAACTAGATTGGTAGTAAGTACATTTAACAAAGATTTATAAAAGGTGATATTTTGATAAATAAACATATTTTTTAATATCGGAAGAAATATATTTCTATTATTCTTTCCAATAATTCTTAAATACCGAGAACTATATTTCCTCATTCGTGTTTTTCCCCTAAGAATTTACTATTCCCTTTCTGTAAACAAACAATTCAAAAAATATTTGATCATGGTGAACTTTTATCAGATGCCCTAACTCAGCCATATTTACTTATGCTTCATATTATTTTTTATAAGCAAAAACTTTTGTTCCAAAAGAAAAAAAAACTTGTTTGCTGGAGCTTAATTAGGTTTGAGATATGCAAGATATTTTTCTACAATCTATGGTCAAACTTTATATCTCCAATTATTTCTATTTTTTGATCCGCAAGTCTTTTCTCGTGCTTTCTTTCGCTTTTTCCCTAGTTCTGGAAAGAAAACTTGTTTTAATATCTTTGTATTTGAAAGCAATCTTGAGATAGGGAAGATTTTATTTTGATGCTAATAGCGAGACTTCTGAATAATCTTGCTTCTTCCAGGTTAACCAAATAGGATTTCTCCATTATCCCCTTGATACTACAACGTTTTGTATCTATGAAAAAATCTAACACAAAGCTCTTTTTTTCGGTTCAGATTAGATATTTCAAGAAAAATATATCAGATGATTATTTATATCAAATACTAATAAACCATTCTTTTTTAAATTTGATTCCAAGAAATATTTATTTAATGTTTTTTCTAATTTCATTAACACATTTCTTATAATAAAGCAGTATTTGAGTAAGATTGAATTTTTTGATATTATTTTTTGAAAGATGTTTGACAGAGATTCATGTTTTTGTGTTGGTTTGTTGAACCGAAAGGTTGGCTTAAAAATTTAAACTGAATTCAGTTTTTCGTAGTCACTGTGAGAAATGACTAGACATTTTCTATCCAAGAAAAGTAGATGGTAATTTTGATGTGGAGCTAAAAGAATAGTATTTAATATTTAAGTATTTCATTATCGAGAATATCTGTCAATTTCTTTCAATATAAATGAGTGAATATTTCAGTTTTATTGATTGTTAAACTCTTACGAGAAATTTGAAATTGTTCCATGATAATAAAAGTATGAGCAGTCTATTTTATTCTTCATTCCTCTTAATCTGCACTAAACGCAGATTACAGTAAACTCCATAAAATAAATCATAAAGAAATTCTCAGTAAATACTAAAATGTTAACTTCATTCTTAAGCAGTTCTTCATGCTAATAATTAATTAGATAAAAAAGTAACTTGTGAGTGATATCATAAATCTTGTTTAGATAAGATAATAATAATAACAACAGGGTTTTGTTTAAGACCAAATAATGGATATATTGTGGCTAGAATAGATGACTAAATCAAAGTTGGCTAACACTGGCATAAAGAGAGAAATCACATTCACGCTTCTATTAAATTGGGCTGGAGACAGGCTAATACAATATTTGAGCGAACTCTTGAATGTTTTAAATTCCCATTGTAATATATATATTTGCATGTAAAACTAAGCAATATTAATTGCTTAGAAAAATACCCCATCAGATTATCAAATAGCATAATTATTTTCAATAAGTCCTGTTCTTAAAACTAGTTAAGGTATGTGATATAATTTTAAATGCGGTTATTTGATGATTCTATGCAAATTAGATTCCCAGCAGATAATAAAAAAATTTAAACTATTTCTTTGAATCTTAATTTAAACTGCTCATTATTAATCAGTATTACTAGTAATAGTAAAAAGAAAAAAAATTATATTATATTAGAGTAATATCAGACATCTGTATTCTAATTAAGAAATAGCCAATTGTTGTTATCTTGTCATTTCAATTAATAAGTATGTTTTTAAAGTAAAATTGTTTCGTCAAGGATTGTCTTCAGAACATATGATATAGTTTTCAATTATGTGAGAATAAAGATAACTAACAAACAGTACAGCAACCGTCTTTGATTCTGAAATTATTATTATTACTACACCATAATTAAAATAAAATATTACCAGCTTTAATTATAATAAATATATGTGCGTGCGTGCGTGAGTGTGTGTGTGTGCGTGAGTGTGTGTGTGTGTGTGTGTGTCTGCGTGTGTGTCTGTGTGATGGTATTCTACGGACAAGACTGTTTAATGCAGGACCACCCATCTTGCTATATATACATATAATTTGAAGGCTCGGAATTTGCAACTCTCGGCAAATTTCTAAAAAAATTAATTGTAATTTCACTTAATTAAAAAGTAAAATTTTAGCGTTTTTTTCAGCAATAACTTTCGTAAATACAATATTGCAAAAATAACTTTTCCATCACCCTAAAATCCAACAAATTATGTCACACGCAGATTATGTCATATGTCATTTTCAACGACATCTATTACTTTGCAGTAAAATAAATTTCAATTTTTAATCAATCTTTAACAAATATTTTAATAATATTTACTAACAATATATTCCAAATAAAGTAAAAGCAAAATTTGACCTTCACGAACAATTTATGCTTGAACGAAAAAAATATTAGCCTTTTTCAACTCATTGCCATCACATTGACAAAAAACTCAAATTCAAAGATTAAGTTATATCCTACAGCAAATTAAACCTAGGAAAACGTAATTTTTTACCCATGTATGTAGGAAATAAAATACATATGAAACATAATATTTTCTTTAAAAGGCGCATTAAAAATGTGACATTTAAAATATCTATACTGTTAATTTTTTCTACTCTAATCACGGCCCAACGCCTAATTTCTGAACCGTTAATTACAGCACATACATTAATAGGAAAAATGATATAAAAGTAGAAAAGACATGTATTTAGTTTGATTTAGTTAATATTTTTGAGTTAATAATATTTACAAATTTTAAATTTTTATAAAGAATTTAGGTACTATAAGGCAAGTTTCAATTTTTTTTCTTAATTTAATAAATTTAATTTTATGCAGAAACAGATAAATTTTTATTGAATAGTGCTCCAAGATATTGTATTAAATAACGAAATCGTAGTACTGTAGTGCTACCTTTATGCTGAACAATTGTCTCTTAACTAACATTGTTTTTAATAAGTGTGTTTGATTTCAGAAAAATCGTTTTTGTATCAATTTAATTTTTATTTTAGTATCAATTTAATTTTAAATTAAAATTTATATTTAAGATAAGATGACAGAATATTAGGGAAATGAATAGTACAAGGAACAAAACGGTGCAATTCTTCTAAAATAGTATGATATATGGAAATAAAAATTTTGCACTAAAAATTTTTTGTTAGAAAGTATTTATATAAAATTACGTAAGATATTTAAGTGAAAATTTCCGTGACGATTAATTCAGTGAACTTGCTGTTCGTCGCAGGAGACTGATATAACAGTAAACTAAAAGCACTAAAACAAATTCAACTAATTTCAGATTTTATATTCTGTTACACTTTATAATAATTTAATAGTGCTTACACTTTCAATGTATCATTTTGCAATAACCCTGATTGAAATCAAGTTGTTTAAAGATAAATAAAAATGTATTTTCAATTAATTAATTCGAGAATTGCTATATAGTTTTTCAATTAGGCTGGCATATTGCAATAAGCTGGGTTTACTAATTAGAACACGGTGTACATATAATTTTAAATTAATAACCCTTCTTAGATTTTTTTTGGTAAATTATCATTGCCTTCCAAAATAATTATCTCAATAACTATTGCTATTAATAGATAATTAACTGTACGTACTATCGTTAATCACTAAGAAAGACAAAAAGAAAGCACCCAAGTAAGAAAATAGATTCTTCAGCAAATATTCCTATCTTAATACAACAAAGGCCCGCAATTTATCTTGAACTTGTTCCAAAGGCTGTCTTTCACGGTCATCTATTCTTAAACAAGGACTTTTTTTTCTTTTTCTTAATTTTCTTCCTAGTCTCTCATCTTTATTTGCCTAAGTTCCTCTACATGCGCTACTAATTACTCTGACTTTATTGAATTTGTAAGCACTGATTGAGACTGTTTTTCTTCAGGTATACATAGGTATTTGCTGGAATTTGATTTAACATCCTTTTCTCAGCTTAGGCTATGTGTTTGTTTGATGAAATTAGCTTCCATACCAGTTACGGAAAAGAGAATCGTAGATTTAAATTTGATTGGAAAGTCTTAAAAAGGAAAAGGCGTTCAACGTAGTATCATCAAATTAATAGATGTTTATAATAACTCAATTACTATTCGTTGAACTAAAAAAAAGGGTTTTTTAAGTATAAAAGTAGTTTATTAATTTATCTATTATTTTCTTTACAGAATAGAAAAAAGTATTCTGAATAAAACTAAAATAATTTAATTCAATTGCAAAAATTAATAAGTGATTTATTTTTATTTTGTTTTAATAGATGATTCGATTTTGTTATTTATTTATCAGTTAATCTTCATTTAAATGAGGAACAAATACTTTTATATTGATATAGGATATTATAAATGGTTGAACACAAAATTCAAGGATACATTTGGCATATAGAAATTAATTTTGTAAGTAGAACATATGAGAGGGGACGATAAGTCTAATTATTGCAAAAAGCTATTTTTCAATTAATTAAAAATGATAAAAAACAATTCAAGATAAAATTTGTAATAAACATACATGGAATACAAATTAATGGTCTATATAATTTCAAAATACAACTTATTGTATTTCCTATAGTAGTGTATAATCCCAAGAAGCTGAACATAATAAGCGGAAATAATTTTCTCTGTCTTTCATGGATAGCGATACAATAAGACTCATTTTGTAATTCGTATAATACCGAAAGATTTCCTATATACCTTTCCAACGTCTTCCTTTCGATCATAGATGCCTAAATTTGATACATATATTTAATTTATTGAAAAACTCCACTTGCACTACATTATCTTATAACATTAAAAGAACAATTCTTGTTTATACATATAAATTTTGACCGGGTATCTCGGAAACGGCTCTAATTATTTGGGCCAAATTCTATATTTAAATAAAGTTTTGTTTTCTAGGTTTATCTATATAATGTATATAGTGTCTTTCTTGAAAAAATGAGATTTTACAAATATTTTTTATAACTAATAAAATAAGTATATTTAACTTTGACGTCGAAGTGTGGGTATTGTAGTATAGTGATCGAAACAACTTGAGCGATTCGTCTATTGTAAGTTCGAATCGCGATTTTTGATTTATTTTTTAATTATGTATTTAATAATTTTGCCTTTTCAGTTATTTGAGCATTTTTTCTATAAACTATCATGTTGACAATGTCGTATAGCATCATCTGGGACCCACCCGATTTCACCATGGTAAACCTGGGTGTAAATTCAAAAGTATAAGTAATAATAGATAAAATATAAACTGAATGCTGTAATATAGCAGATTGTTTCGAATCGCATGTTAAACTAAATGTATTCATGATTTTTTTATTTAAATGACCAGTTCATATGTAGGTAAGATTGAAAATATTCATATGTAAACAGTATGTGATTCGTATTTAAATATTTTCTCCGCAAAGACAAGATTTACCAACAAAAAAAAGAAGAAAAAAATACACTGCCGAGTAAAACTCCGTCTTTCAGATATTTTCGTTGAATTGAAATTTTATGTTATCGTTTTCATGTATACATAGAGATTTACGATCAGCTTTTTAACATATTTGGTCAAAATTCTTGTGACAAGAGGTATTTTGATTTTTAAAGTTTTTACGAAAATGTTAGCCGCCATTTTTTCGTTTAGATATCATGTTTGTATGCCAAGAGTTTAGTTTATTTATATTAACGCCCCATTGTAAAGCGACACTAGGGATGTTTTGGGACGGACTTTGTAATTTTGAACCGAGGTTGGATGATAAGGACGGCGCCTGCGCTGGCACCCCCTCTCCGCACCACGCCGCGCCAGTGGGAGGACGTTTGGTCCTGACGGATTTGACCCCTTACACGACGGTTCTTCGGCGGATTCAGGTTTTAATTCTGAATCTTTAAGTCTCACGAGCAGAGATCTTACCACCGAGCTACTGCGGACCCTTTGTTTACCAAGATATATAGTATTTCCATATCTTCATATAAAAGAGGGAGATTTATAATATTTTCATTGATGGATTTGGAGAAAATTTCAAAGAAATCTACATATTCTGTGAGAAGATTACATACAAAATTTCGTATTGATCGCTGCATTTTTGAATCATCATGATCACAAAAAGATTGGAATTTGTGATCAAACGAATTTAATCATTTGATCACAAATTTAGTAAATTTATTAATTACTAAATTTAAAAAAAATAGAATTATCATATTCATGTGTTTTCAAATATGAAGATTTATCGTATTTTCGATAATTACTATACTTTCACTTCGTGTGCTTCTTATAAAATTAAATCAAAATAAAATAACTATTCTTTATTGTGTTTGTATAAATGGTTAATTAATTTATGATTAAAATTAATTATTTAATTACAAATGGTAAATTTTGTATAAATGGTAAAATTGAGTTTTCTTGCAAAATGTCTAAAAATGTTATACATTCTGCAAGAAAATATTCCAAAGCCCAAAAGCATAGAAATATGCAATTTCAACATACGCCCATGGGTATGAAAATACTTTAAACACGTATGATATGAGTTTCTATTATTATGAAACAATAACCAGCGGGTGCATAATTAATATCATGCTTTGTGTGAACAATGGCAAGAAAGAGTCTCTTTGTGTGCAATAATTGGCAATTAAATATTGGGATGTGATTAATACACACAAAATATAGCACCAAATGTGTATTTTAGACGCTATTTTCCCAACCAATTGTTGCCAAATTTAGACACATAACATCAATTATGGCTCTCAGTTGCATACTGAATTCTATAAATTAAATAAATTCAATATATTTTGAGTTATCAAGATTTCATAGTTGAGAAAGTGCCGATCGACAGACGGACAAACTGTGAGCGAATCTGGTTCCAATGTTGGAATGTATACATTGGATTTTAAATATGTGGAGCACATTTTATCCATCTCCTTCTCTCCGTTTTGTAATTATTATGTTAAGTTTTACTTGGGCAGAAGAACAGAACAAGTTTCTCTGAATGGATTTCATATAAAAATAGACATTCTACACTGGTGTGCAAAACTTAAGCAACAATGCAAATTTTAAGCAGATAGCCATGAAATTGCAGAAAAGGAGTTCTTGCGATCAGTACAATGAACACGTAATTCAAGAGAAAGGTCATGCGTATGCAAATATCAGGAACAAAACGTCACAGGCGACGTGAGCGTACGCAAAACACGTGCGGAAGGTGCGCGCAGCTCAACACTACAAAAAAAAGGAAGGACGGAGACGCAATTAAAGACATTCGCTGCAAGTACACGTAAGTTAATTCGTGACATATGGCTAGCAGAAATCACCTGGATGATTTCACACGTGGAAGAATGATCGGAAAGCTGGAGGAGAGGCGTAGTGTGACCAGTGTAGCTGAAGAGTTCGAAATCAACGAAAGTGTCGTTTCGTGCGCTGGGAAAGCCTTACAAACCACAGGTACAGCTGTGAGAAAGGTTCGTGGTGGCCGCCCCAGGAAATCAACTGCAGTGGATGACCGATATATCGTCCTGCAGGCGAAAAGAACCCGAAACCAGTCAGCAAGCGGCATTGCTCAGCAACTATGTGCAGCAACGGGGCGACAAGTGTCACGTTTTACTGTGTCCAGACGCCTTCACAAAGGTGGCCTATTCGCCCGCCGTCCTGAACGCTGCATCCCTTTGACAGTTTCCCACCGGCGGCACCGTTTAGAGTGGTGCAGGGAGCACAAAAACTGGACATCTCATCAATGGAGTCCTGTCCTCTTTACAGATGAGAGTCGTTTTAGTGCCACAAGCGATTTCCAACGCCAGTTGATTTGGAGAGAGGTCGGGACACGGTTTCATTCCAGTATCATCACGGAAAGAGACCGTTTCGGTGGTCCTGGAGTTGTCGTCTGGGGAGGCATTATGATGAACGGGCGGACTGAGCTCCACGTTTCCGACAGAGGTTCTGTAACTGGAGATCTCTATTGTCAGGAGGTGATCCTTCCCCATGTGCGTCTATTCCGAGGTGCCATTGGATCAGACTTCGTTTTTATAGATGACAATGGACGGCCACACATTACTCATGCAGTTGAGGAGCTCCTGGAAAGCGAAGATATCACTCGAATGGATTCGCCGGTGTGCTCCCCTGATTTAAATCCGATAGAACATGTGTGGGATGCTTTGGGGAGACGCCTTGCGGCACGATTACATCCTACTGGGAACACCCGACAACTTAAACAGATGCTGATTGAGGAATGGGCTTTCTTACATCAAGAACTGTTGGACAATCTGGTGCTGAGTATGAGGAGACGGTGCGAAGCAACCATTGTAGTAAGGGGAGGGCATATCCCATACTAAGGAACATCTGCTTGCTGTTCTTCCTCTTGGACAGACAATCATGTGTAACGATACTATGAGTTCAATAAAGCCTTTTTTTGTTGATTCCATACTGTATGCATTGTATTCATTTCTGCGGAACTATTCTTTCGTCATTCTTTCAGAATAAAAGGCTGTATCTCATTTCTGAATTTCATGTCTCTCAGATGATTTCTCCTGAATTTATGGCAAAAAACATACCTGTTGCTTAAGTTTTGCACACCAGTATACTAGGGATGGGATGCAAATTTCGATATGCAAATTCCATTGTTCTATCTCAAAATATTTTTTAGCGATCGCATTCGCAAATAGACAGACAGACTTATATTTTTGGAAATTCTTCAAAACATGAGTTTTCTTAACCAATACTTTATTTGTAAAACGTTTGAAATGCAGAAAATGCTTAGACACAATGAAAAAATTCGTTTCATTTCGTAGCTCTAGGGCCAATGACTCGTCCTACAAAGCATTGTATTCTGTTAGAATTATTATATCACATGATTTATTGAATGCATGATGGTTAAAAAATATTTTGTTTAATTTTCATCCGAGATCTATTATTTTTAGAAATTTTCAAAAGTGAATTCTCTTAATCAATACTTTATTTGTGAAATATTTGAAATACAGACTATGTTTTGACACAATGAAAATATTCGTTGTTGTTTTTTATGACATTTATCATAGACAAACTCGCTGACGAAGTCAGCGATTTTAAGCCGAGAGAGTGCCTCTTGTTTCAGTAGCGCCATCTAGGGCCAAGAGTACGTCTTAGCTACTCATGTGCCACATTCGTTTACACAAACCTTTTATTTTATAGTGGGCACATTCGCACACCTCACAAATAGAGCACAGATAAAGAACAACCATGCCAGAATCCGGGACTTAACCCAGGACGGCCAGATCATGGGGAAGACGCGCTACACTTAGAAAATATTAGTTTAATTTCGTAACTATAGGGCCAATGATTTACCCTAGAAAGCATATTCTGTTGGAACTATTATATCATGTGCATTATTATTCTGTTAGAATTCTAATATTATGTGTTTTATTATTCTGTTAGATTTATTATATCATGTGCTTTATTATTCTGTTAGAATTGTTATATCATGTGCTTTATTATACTGTTATGTATTCTGTTAGAATTGTTATATCATGTGCTTTATTTTTCTGTTATGTATTCAGTTAGAATTATTATATCATATGCTTCATTCAATGCATGATGGCCAAAAATATTATATAAAATTTCATCTATGATTTTTTTTTTCTTTTTTTCTCGAAATTTTTTGAAAGGTTAGTTTTCTTAATCAACACATTATTCATAAAATCTTTCAAATACAGACAATCTTTAGATGTAATGAAAATATTCGTTTAATTTCCTATCTATAGAGTCAATGATTTACCCTACAAAGCAATGTATTCTGTTAGAATTATTACATCATATACGTTATTGAATATATGATGGCCAAAAAATATTATATTAAATTTCATCTGAGATCTTATATTTTTTTCATTTTCTTCGAAAAGTTAGTTCTCTTCATATTTTATTTGTGTAACACTTGAAATGCAGATAATGCTTAGACACAATGGAAAATATTCGTTTAATTCGGATATGGCTTACCAAAATGAACAGCTTAAACCTGTTTACAAATTTCTGGTACGAAACGGATTAAGGAATCAGACTTAGTTTGACGAAGGGAATTAGGTCGAGATGAGATTATTTCGTACGGATTTTCGTGAGCATTGCAGAATATTTTGAAATAGATTTTATAAAATTATTCTAGTATTTCAAAGACAGTTATAAAGGTTAGTTTGAATGAAAAAAGTTTCAATAAATTGTAATTTCGCTTGCTAAGGTAGGAATGTATGCAAATGTGTATCAAATCTAAGTTATAAAAAGACATGCAATACCATTCTCTTGCCAAAGGTATAATTTATTTGTCAAAGCTCTCTTATTATTTTTTTGAAAATAATCATATATACATAGTATAATATGAAGTCCCTTGAAAGTGTCTGTATGTTTGAAAAAGAAAATTTAGAAATACTTAACTGATATTTGAGATATTTGTACCATTTTGTAGATCATTTATTGCGGAAGGTTTTAGTGTAATGAAATCATATCAAAATAAAGAAAGTGCTTTATAATTGCGATTTTAATTATTTCCCTTCTACGATTCGTGCATGTTAAACAGCAATATCTGTGCTTTGCAATTATCCGCGCATGTGTGAAAACTTCAAAGTGCGCATGGGCAAATAGCAAGAGCTGTGATATGTATATGCGATACATTTCTTTGTTTACATCTGATTTTAAACTGCGATTCTAAAATCATTATGCCCCAAAGGCTTAACTAAGAGATATTTGTACTTTTTTGTAGGGCATTTATTGGAGAATGTTTTAGTATATTAAAGTCATGTCAAAATAAAAAAAGGAGTTTTATATTTGCGATTTTAATTATTTTCCTACTACTATTCTCGCATGCGTAAAACTACAGTATATGTGCTTTGCACTTATATGCACACTTTATGTGACACTTTCTAGATTTACATTAAAAAAAATATCTTCGTCTTGGCACCAGGAGGGAAAACAGCCAATATAGATTACAAAGAAATATTATGAAGCAAGTTGAGTTTTGTTTTCATATCAAATTACACAGAGTTGATAAACAAGTGTGGAAGAGTGGGTACAATGACTTATTTGTATATTTTTAAATTTTAAAACACTTTTCTGTTGTATATTTTTAGTGAACTGTTTTGTCTATGAACATATCATATTGTAACCTTTTTAACAGCCTAATATTTCTGAATATCTGCTATAAAAATTGCTTTGTAGTTATTTTTGATGATTTCTAAATGTACTTTTATGTTTGTTTGATGTTGCGTGACATGCCCATGTAATATCAGGTGGTGGACTAGTCTCAGATTTAATGCTAATTTTTCATTTTTCATGCCACGAGCAAAGCTGTTCGGGTACTGCTAGTACTTTATATGTCTAAATCATAAAATATAATTGGATTTAAAATATATACTCTCCAGTCTATTCAACAATCTGAAATATTTTGTAGGAATAGTCTAAAATACTTTGCGATTCACTCATAAATGTTTACAATTGTTTCAAACCTAAGAAAAATATTTTATATATCAATATTACACACTAGCCGCCTTTGGCGACCAGCCGGTACGCCAGCATTACCGCTCGCTACAATTTTCAATTAAATATTTTAAGTAACTGGTCTCTTAAAGGATTCTCAAACAAAACATTTTTAATCTTCAAATTTTGATAGTCATACCAAACTTATACTGTTTAGATCGTTTCGTTCAATTTACTATATATATTTTGCTAATTTGTTGCCATTTCCGGTAAAACTTCAACTTTAATTTAAAATGTAAATGAAGAAATTGCAATTAATATTAAGATATTTTTTAATAAAAACAAGCGTTTTATTTTATTTATTATTTTTATTGTTATTTATTAATTATTATTATTATTGAATGTGAGTATTGAAAACAGAATCGCTCGGTATTTAAGTCTTATGTTAACTACAAAATATTTTTCATAGTTTATGTAATATCTCAAACAATAATTCAACAAAAATTTCAGAGATTCAGTATAAAATTCAGTTTTTAGTTTTGCATTCCAAAGGATTGAAACGAAATCAATAATAATATTTTGTTCCTGCCTATAAATATAATTCAAAAATTATGAAGTCTACATTTAATGCAGTAAGGTATCATATTCTGATAAATATTCTGGACACACCAAATTTTAAATAAATGAATGAATGTTTCTGTTTTCCACGATCAACTAAGACTTATTTATGAAGTTTTAAATGTTAAAAATTTAGAAAAACTCACCATTTTCATAATCTTAGGCCAATTAATCTTGAGAAACCTGCGCGCTGATTGGCGTATTTTCTTTGAAGCGATCGATGGAAAATCTAAAATTATCCTTTTTTTATTGAATAGTGATATTCAAATCTTCATAAATCAGTCAGTTTAAGTGATTGGAAATTAACTCTTAAAAGTCAGTGATTTAGTTCATTGGAAATTAACTCTATGACCACCATAAAATCTGTGCTTTCTCTTGTGGTGTATGCATTCTCCTTAATATCCGCTCGAAGAAAACATCACATACAAAAGTACTACATAGAGCAAACACATCAAAAGTAAACATAACATTTCAATAGTTGCCAAAAACAAAAGAGAGAAAAATGCAATTAATAAGCAGACGATATTTAGAAAAGTACAGATATTTAGACTGGAAAATGAAATTATCTGAAATTAAAAACACGCGCAGACGATATTTACAAAAGTAAAAATATTCAAACCTGAAAAGGAAAATATATGAGTTATTCCATCAATAAATTCCATAAGTTTGTTTACATCTTCATTATTTTATGAGTCATTAAATATCAAAATGGATCCGGGACTGAATAAACACCCTGTATAGAGAGTGTAAAAGATCATAAAATAATTTTTCTTGAATTTATTTTTTAGAAAAAATAATATTTCATATTTTTTTCATTTCTTACAGACACTTGCCGAAAATTATAATTTTG
Organism: Argiope aurantia; assembly: GCA_026543865.1. NCBI lineage: Eukaryota > Metazoa > Arthropoda > Arachnida > Araneae > Araneidae > Argiope > Argiope aurantia. The sequence goes on along the minus strand of JAPMOR010104007.1, from coordinate 17,540 downwards.
CAGATTTCATTTCCAAAAAGATTTAATTTATTTTCAGTTAGAGCTTTAATCAATGTGATGGCAACACTTTGAAAAAAACTATTTTTTTCCCATGAATGCGAAACGTGCTTAATCTTAATTTTTATTTTTGACGAAAAAAATTATTGAAAAACATAGTTAAAATATTTATTTAAAAATTCATTAAAAATAGAAATTTAATTTTAAGATTAAAACAGTAGTATCATTTAAAAGATAAATTTTTTATCTTTAACTTCATGTAAAAATCTTTTTTGTGCGGTAATATTTTCGGCAGTTATAGCAGAAACACGTCAAAATTTCGCTTAATTTTTAAATAAATAAAATTCTAGTTAAAAATTCGAAAAAATAACCCCCAGGTGCACATTCCCGGCCTCCAAGGTATACACGTGCCAAATTTGGTAGCTGTAGGTTGAATGGTCTGGTCTGTAGAGCGCCAACACACACACACACACACACACACATTGAGCTTTATTATAAGTATATAGATTACTTCTAAAATTTCGAAATTAATTCGTTAGATCATTTGTTTTTCTCGCAAAAGGAAATCCCATCGTATATATAAAAATAAATTAACTATGTCTTTCACATATTTATCACCCTCAGAATAAATGCATGTAAATATATATCAAATCGATATTATTAAAAGACATGCAATATTAATCTCTTAGCTGGAGTCTAATATTTTCGTGAGTGTCTCTTAATTTTTTTTCGTCTTTGACTTTTTTCTTTTTGAAAATAATCATATTTTTTATATCTGAATCATAAAATATATTTGAATTTAAAATATAGGCTTACTTCTCTAATCAACTACCTAAAACATTTTGTAGGAAGAATCTGAATTATTTTGTCATGCATTCATAAATATTTACGATTGTTTTAAAGCTAAGAAAAATATTTTTTATATCACTATTACGCATTACTTCTAAAATTAAGAAATTAATTCATTAGACCTGTGTTGTTGTAAATATGCGTCAAATCGATATTTTTAAAAGACATGCAATATTTATCTCTTAGTGCAGGTATAATTTATTCGTTAGTGTTGTCTTGATTTTTTTCTCCTTTTTTTAATATTCATATTTTTTTATATCTGCATCATAAAATATACTTGAATTTAAAATATAGGGTCACTACTCTAATAAACAATCTTAAATGTTTTTTGGAATAATATAAAAAAATTGTGAAAATTCATAACTATTTACGATTTTTTAAAGCTAAGAAAGGTTTTTTTATATCAATATTTCACATTATTTCTAAAATTCCGAAGTTAATTCATAAGATCAGTATTTTTCTAGCAAAATGAGACTTCGTCATATAAATGAAAATAAACTATCTATGTCTTTCACATATTTATCAACCTCAGAATAATTCGTTTTGTTTATCTTTAGTCACAATCAAGTAGTTTCAAGAACTGCATGTCTAGAAAGAAGAAGAGTAATTACTGTTTGGAATCCCAGGGGATAATGCAAGAAAAAGGAACTACATGAAGTTTCTTTCAGGATATTTTTTGGAAAGTAGTCACCGATGATCGTGCCCTTGGGTACATAGAAAGAGAATGTGCTTAAAGGTAGTGATTTGAGTAGGAAGAAGAGTTGAATGGCGCAGCTTTTGTTTTATTGAAAGGGGAGTTGAATGACGAAGCTTTCATTCTATTTAAATGAGATGGTTGTGTTTGAATTGCTGGGGAATTATTAAAGGAAATTTATTTTTTGTCTTGATTCCGTCTGGGCGTATGTCTAGCACTTTATTTGGAAATTGACCTTTCCGTTCAGAGAATAAAATGCCAATTCCATTTCAAAATGAAATTCCATTTGTTCAGTTATTTATCGTTACTTGTGTTAACTGGCTTAAATAGAATACAATGAGATTTTTGAAACAGGTTTTATAAAAGTTTGATTTGCTTTTTTCCTTTAAGAAAAGCATTTGAGTCAAGTATTACAAAAATGTTATACATTTAATAAGAATATCAGTAGGCATTATATTTTGGAAAATATATACCTCAGAACACACTAAATTTCTCTGTTATGTGGTATACGAGAACTTAGCTAAAGAGTTAGGGCTATTTTTCTCCCCGCCACAAAGCAGTTCACTATATTTAGTTTAATTTAGTTATATCAACGTCCCATTTAGAATCAATATTTGGGGATGGAATTCGTAATTCTTAACCATGATCATACATAAAGTGCAGGACAAGGAGAGAATACGAGACAACACTTGAGTTAAAATCCTTTTTTACAACTTCAGCTCCACATTAATTGAAAGATGTTTGATCCTATTGGAATTAATGAGCGCCAAACTTACCTATACTGCAGTTCTCGAACATGGTAAAATCATATATCGAGCCTTACATTTAAGGAAGTTTTGCACTATCAGTCGGTTGTTGGTCGGTTTCTTTTACTTACAACAGCTACCTCTTAATATGATCTTTTTCTGGATTTAAGAATTTTGATAACGTTAACAGATTGATTGCTGGTAATAACTGTTAATTTAATCACATCAAGAGAAAAATGAAATAAAAACAATTATCTGACATCTATCTATAATTAATTTCGGAAATGAAAAAAATATATCTGTAATTATTGCTTATCAACGATAATTTCTTAATAATGCACTTATATATCTCTCGTATTTTTATATTATTATTTCCTTAAAAATTTGTAAAATCATTCTGTACAACTGGTTTCAAATTACCATAGGCTTGACTAATTGTGATATTCATCAGAGGGTTTTTTTCACCATATACACTTCCATCTGTGTCATTAAGATTTATTGTTTGTCTTCACCATAAAAAGATCGCGATTTTACAAAATTTTACTGAAAACAGATAGTGAAACATTCACCAATACCACAACGTTGCGATGACTCATTTCTGAAAAATTTTCAGATCTGTTGTGAATTGTAGTCTAGTCTAGAATACTCAAATCTGTTCTTTTCAAAAATTGCATTTTGCTTTCATAATTCAATCTCAGGTAGCAATGGCTTATGGTTGTTCGGTAGATTTTAGCCAGATCCAGCAGTATCTTTCCTCGAGATAAAAGAATATGAACCACATTTCTTCGAAAAATGCCTTCTAAACATTTTTTTAAAAATAAGGCAAAATATTCTATGAATTTCAATCGTTAATACTAGAAGAAAATAAAGGAATTGTCATTTGATAACCTCCGACTCTGTAGTGCTTTAAACTAACCGTTTTGTGCACATTTAAATACATTGGTATGAAATTAGAGTTTGATTAGTAAAATTGAAATTAATTAAAATTACAATCAGTCATTTGATGATTTAATATTTTTTCAATGTCATCTTTAGTTTATATTTTTAGTACTATTGTTTGTTTTTAGTTAAAAGGTGAAATGAATTTCATTTAATGATAGGGACAGTCATTTCACTGACTCTTCGACCCTCCCGAAGGCACACGTATAAAGAAAACTGAATGACCGGACCGCCACAACATCAACACTGGCGGAAACTGTGGTTGAGTCCTAAGAGCCATCACCCGGCCACAGTATAACCCTTCCCGTAGGAAGTACGTCCCGTCATCAATGGGAGGAGCCGGATCCCCACCATTTGTGCGCCCTTTATGGTGGCGAGATCCACCTACCCTACCGGAAATATCTCATCCTCTTTCCTAGGTGTCCCCGGGGGTCTAAAGATATGGATAATCTTACTTATTAATAGTGAATTTAGAATTTTTCTATTAATCTCAAATAGTATATTCATGATAATTTTCCTGGAATATATATTGCTCAATATGCATGAATAATACGTTTGCACAAATAATATATTCTAACTCAGGATACTACAAGATACAACAGAACATGTATGAAATGCCATGTATGGTTTCAAAATTTATTTTAAATCAGAGTTAGTTTTAAAAAAATTAAAATAATTCTTTAAAACTATTTAAACATTATTATGAATTTTTAATAGTTTTTTTAAGGGAACGAAAAATGCTAGTACAAATATTAGGCTATAAAATTGCCAAGAATAATAATTAAATTTTATTTATTATGAATTTAAAAATATATATATTTATTCAAAGCTATGAGTTAAGTTCACTTTTAGCCTCCAGTCCCATATTCCAACACCATGTTATACCTTAGGGCATTTGCAAGATTAAATAGAACAAACACTAATTCTAGTTATTTCAAAGGTTTTATTATTTTTTGAATTTAACACCAAAAGCAAATTTATTTAATATTTCATTCTTACCTTTTTAATATCTTGATGAATTCATAATTAATATTTATAAAAAAAGAGTTTTCGTGAAAATATTTTAATTATTAAAGAACAATAGATAAGAGCATAAATAACAGCATAGTAGCTTCCAGTTTCGCTGCTTCGTTATTGTTTGATCAAATTACAAAACATTCAACCTTATTTACTCAAAGCGCCAGAAAAAAATAAATTTTTAAAGAACTTACTGAAGAAATACCCTCTTCTCTATATTCTTTATCTGGGACCAAATGAAGTGAGGAAAGGAAAAATAATGTTTACAGTTTCGACAGAAATAAATTTATAAACTTTTCAGTTCTTTCGTATAATTTGATTATTTAATGAAAGAACATTTATCTCTACGTTTCTTTTCTTATGAAGGCTTATTGGAATGACAATCTCTATAAATCCATACGATAGACTTCTTTTCCTCGGCATTTACTTTATCTACTCTTTACTTTAACTTTTATATGTTTTAGAGTAAAAATAATGTATTAAATCATGTTTGCAAAGACTATTTTCGATCATTTTTATTCCATTGTAAAATCATGGAAAATTAATGTATTAGATCATAGATAATTTATTCTCTCAAGCGTAATTTTAAAAAAAATATGTATATTTTGCGATTAGTAATTAGGATATCCTTATACCACTGGTTAAATTAATATTGATAATGGTTGGGAAATTACTACAAATATTAAATATTGGATGCAGTAAAAATATATCATATGAAATAAAATAATTTTATTATTATTTTGTTAAATTTAATACATGTATTTTTTCGATTAATCCATATCATTTGTATATTTTTTAATTCTAATTTAGAACTCCATAATAATTAGAATGGATTATAAAAAGATTTAGTTCAAAAATAGAAGAAAACATCTATAATTTCTGGTTGAACATAATAATAATTTAATATCTAATAAAAATTGAATATGTTGTAAATTGGACAGCAATAATTAAAAAGATTAGTGGTAACTATTGTTGATATTCGTTGATTGATTAGTTGATTAATTTTATTTTATTACTTCTTTGAAGATTCTTGCTTTCTTATGATTTCTTCTTGCAAAGATTATGAAGATTCTTGCAAATGTATATAATATTATTTGTCTGCAAAGTTAGATCATATGACCCCAGATTTTTCGTATATAGTTATATATCTTCTGTTATTTTATTTAGTGTAATAAGGATAATTTGCTTGTACCCTTTATCAGTTATATGTGATTACTGCTTACAAAATAAGGAATGAATTTTGAAGAAAAAAAATTAATTTTAGGTTCGATAATTTTTTCCACTTATTTTAAATTGAGTTTTATTTTATTGTTTTGCTTTGAATGATTAAGAAATTTCGGTAATAATATCAAGTAATTTATGCAACAAAAATTGATTTATATAAGAGGCATTTATAAATTACACATTCTTGCATTAAGAATAAAGATAATGAATTGCATAATCTTGCATTAAGAGTAATTCTTGCATTGCAGATTCATTCTTGTATTATGAGTAATTCTTGCATTAAGATTAACTCTTACATTGCATAATCTTGCATTAATAGTAAGGATAATACATTATACCAAGATTTGAAAGACTTTTTTTCAATAATTTTTATTGCATAGTAAAATCGGGGAAGATTAATGTGTTATATAACAAGTTTTGAAATGAATTGCAGACTCTAAGTTTTAATTTTTAATTTACTTTCATTTTATATTAAAATTCTAACAGATTAAATAGTGCAGTTTATAATTTTTCTCAGAAATGAAACTATATATTTTCTTACCAATAACTGCTTGTAAAGAATTTAGATTTCCTCGTTTAGAGCTAAAACAGAAAGGTAACGCATTAGACCAAAGGAATATATCTTAAACTGGATATTTAAAATTTTTATGAAATCAAAAAAATATGTATGGAGCAAAAACTAAAGTATATACTTTTCTCTTTTATATTTCTAAATTTCAAATATACAAAATGAACTCAAAAAATATTTAGGACATATTTATCAAACTTTCATATTCATAAACTAAGTCTTACAGAAACAACAATGGTATTCCAAGAATTAAATATATCATTATTTTAGCAAAACTCAAAATCTTCTTTTCATGCCACTGAAATGCAACTTATTTGTGTAAACATTTTACTAACTGATTTTTTGACTATCCTACAAAAGACATGGCTTTACGAAAAATAAAAGAGAATGAAAAAAAAAACTTCATTTTTAGTAGCTTCTTCAAATACAATGTTATTTCTGTTTGTTTTATTTTTTTAGGTTTGTGCAAAATAACTTTATGCATTTAATTAATTCTTCCTACAATGAATTTTGTTCTTTATTCCAGTAGCATTCTTGCTCATAAAATTAGTTTAAAAAATGCCGAGTTTAGTTAATTTTTTTTTTATTCCCAAAATTTTCAAGATTTATGAATAATTTATGAGAAGAACTAAGCCTTATTTATCTTTTAATAAAAAATGCTTTTAACATAAAAGTTTGTTTTCATGCTTAACTTTAACTAACTTCTTTCTTGATTCTATTGTTGCGGTTGGGGAATAATAATATATCTGTCTTAAATATTTTAATAAGTTAAATAAATACAGGAGACAACAACAGTAATCTAAATGAATTAATCAGAATTTTATTCATTATATAATAATTTATTACTTATCTTACTATATATTATCAAATATATTTAATTCATAATAACTTCTGTATATTTTTATTACCGGAATAATATCACGAAGGCGTATAGTTATTGTTCTTTTAGATAAAAATCATAGAGTATATTACTGAAAAAAATAGAATAGAAAATTGTGGATATTTCGTGTTATAATTGTATTTTTTTTTTTTTTTTAGTATTCTAATAATAAATGTTAGAATTTTTTCCAAAGAAAATAATTCAGATAATAAAAATTCTTTCCAAACAAAAAATGAAATCATCATACTTAAAAAAATATTTCCTTTAAAATAATAAGCTTTAAATATCATAATTCAACTTTCTATACTTTATACATGCAATTTAATTCATGTAAAACATTTTGATACAAATCAAGGCATCGCCTAAAATTCGTCTCTTTGGTAACTGTTTTCTATCCCATTATAACACAAAAAACATAATTTCTAATATTGTGGAAGTTGGCGCAACAATCTTTTATTCTTCTTCTCAAAAACTGAAAGAATTCGAAACTTCTCTTTCGGTTAAAATAATAGCAATTTCATTATGGAAATAAAATTCATGAGCAATTGCAACATTCTCGATATAACTAGAAGAAAAATATACTATTGAATACTAAAACAAATAGACGTATCTAGGTAGAATTATCTTTCTCCAAAAAATGGGAAAGGAACGGAAATATGAAGACAATTTCTTTTCTTTTCTGTAAAAAAACGTTTGCAGAAATTTAGTATTTTTATTGAACTTTGTTAAAGCACTAATACAATTCCAGAGAGAAATTATTTGTGAAAATAATTTATTGAGAGTTTTAGTGACTCAGATTTTCTGATTCTTTTCAATGATTCAATAACTTTAAAGAAATGTTCGTCATACTTTAAAATTATTGTATATTTTCAGTAAAATCTAGCTAACTGTTATTCATTTTTAATGAATTGATTTATCTAAGTTCCAGAATTTCAGATATCTCCTTTGATATTTTCATACACCTACTCTCGCAACTGCGTGGGTGCTAATATCTTGGGGCAACAACCGTAGGTGGAAAAGTAACTTTTTTGCAATATGTACATTTAATGATTGAATTAACAATAATAATTGCCTGTTGAAGAATCAAGAATTTATGTTTACACTTATGAATTGCAAATGATACTTTATATCTTCTTTGTAACATTAATGGTTACATAATTTTGAAAAAATTAAAAATCCTGTGGGTAAGTTAAAATAATAATATAATCTAAAGATGTACCAAAAGATTTTAAAAGACTTGACTAAATCAATCACTTATTTGGTTATGCGAAATTTTATAGGTAGAAAAAGTGTGAACTTTCTTCTTTGCTTAGATTGAAATAATTTTGTTAATGATAAGTTGAACTTTCAATTATTCATTTTTATTGGTTATTGAAGTGATTCCAAACGGCTTTTCTTTCGTAGTTATTTTAACTGATGAAGAAGTAGTTCAGAAAGAGTAAAATTTCAATTTAGTATTTCGGTTTAAAATATCCTTTAAAAATGCAATAAATGTTTAAATAAATTTGCATTAGAACTATCATTTTATTGCTAAAAAAGAATAAAGCAAAATGTTTAAAATACAAACATAAAATATGAGAGACATTTTTTATAATTTGACAGCAATGGTCAGTACATAAAGCCTTTAAACAGGTTCGAGCTGGCGTCTTGGCCTAGAGGTAGCGCGTCTTCCCCTTGTTTCGGGCATCCCTGGGTCCTTGTTCGGGCATGGATGTTTCTTACCTTGTTTTCTGTCTGTGAGCTGCATGAAAGACCCCCCCCCTCCCCTGTGTAAAAAGGGCTGTGCAAATGATTGCCATCTTCATATGAGCCAGAAGTCAGTGTTCTGCCCTCAGATGTTCAAGGGCCTTTACCCTCAGAAGCTACTGCACAAACTCGGCATAAATCTATGACTTGGTCTGGGGTTTGTCTATGACAAATGCCATACTTATCAACAAACAGGTTCGATGTTTCAAAATGTGTTCTTAAATTACCATACTCATTAAATGACAAACTAATGAAAATTTTATCAATTATATTGTTGCGAAATTTTCTTTACAGGGGTTCGTTTGGATAGTGGGAGTGATATGATGTAAAGAACGCTCAATCAGCAGACAGAAGTAGAATAAAAACAACGACGTTTATTTACATGAAGACACACAGGACAGCACAAAAGCGTCAGCTATATACAGCACAGATGACGATTATCTTCACCCGAGACGTGTAGCATACAACAGCACACACAGCAGCATACAACCAGAATCTACTGCAGACAGTAGCGCACAGCTCAGTTCAGCACTAGCTTGACTCAGTCGCTTCCGACTACTCCGTCTTCTACTTCTCCGACTCTGACTCGGATTACTGGCTTCGCTCCGTCGATTCCACTTACTCTTCTTCGACCACTCCGTCCACTCTGACTACTGGCGTGACTTCTCTGTCAGCTGTGGACCCTTTTATAGGTCTCAGGAGGCGGGGCTAGAAGCCTCTCAACCAATCAGGAACGTTCGAGGCGTATCTCGGTTCCTACTGGACGGATCGGGAAAATTCTCGAAGTTTCGGGTATTATCTATTTTGGCGCCAAAGTCTCCAAATTCGTCGCCAAGTCGCCGCCAAGTTTGTCGCCAAGCTCTGGGACCTTCGACGGGGCACCTGGACGCCGTCTAGTACCGATGACTTTAAAACTTTCTTTCCGACGATGGAACAAACTATGCTGGGGAGCCGAATTGCAGGTTTGTAACAATATATTATCAATGAAAAATTTTAAAATGACAATAACTGTTTGAATTACACAGGATTTCAGATTTTGATTGCAAATATTTATTTAAAAGTTATTTACACATTATTTCGAATATTGTATTATCCTTTTCTAGTCTCATGACCACAACTGCATTTTGTAAGCGAATAGTGAATCATTTTAAAAATTGCATTATTAACTAGACACCTGTTTTGTTTTCGAAGGTCATCGGTGACGACACGAGTGATCTAGTTGTAAGCATCCATATCCAACAATTATTCCAAATACTTTTCTCTATATTTTCTTATTCAGTATCCTCCTCTAAGATGTTTCCTCACTATGTAGGGGGATTTTAAGGATAACAAGATGTAGGTAGAAATGGCTATCTTCTTCAGAGCGTATATTCAATGTACCAAATACAGGGTGATCAAGAAATAACAGGAGGTGTTCGGAGCCTTGTAGCACACAATTTGTCCACCATACACATTAAAGTTAGCGGTTTATCAAGAAAAAAATAGTACCAAAAAATATCGACAGGGGAAATCTTGGCGCTGCAAGCGTATAATATGGGGAAAAAGAATACATAATTGCCAATGGAAACAATAAATAGCGACTCACCAAATACCAATGAAAAACTTTTATTTTGGTAACTTACAAATTCGGCTCAAGATGACTACCAACTTGAAGTTTCAATAACGTATGCGGTAGACGAGGTTTTCGACGGTGGTTCGCATCATATAGGCATTTTTCGCCTGGCATGTATCGTTATTTTATCTTTTAAGGTAGGAATGTCAGGATATATCCTTGATACACAAAGCCTTTCAAATGAACCAGAACGACTCACAACCAGAAATTCCCAAGATTCAGATCAGTGTTATCAGTTAATGGATATTATCTTATACGGATAAAATTTCATTATCTTACGCAATATCTTCTGCACCGTCAAAAACGGAATATCTGAATGTCATGATACTGAACGTTTCCTGTAGGTACACTGATTATTAGCTATCGCCTGATCCATAATGGCAGTTGCAACTTTTTCAACTTGTCGCTGATTGATAACTTTACGTCCTCGGCCTTGAATTCTCGCACACCAAGAATTCCTGTTGTTTCAAATCTTTCAACTATTCTTCGTAAGTCAGGTTTGGTTATCGGTCCTCTACGTAATTGTTTTAACCACCTGTATTCTCGAAGAGCAGCCCTGCTATTTTCATCTCACTGATAAAACAGCTTGACCAATAAGGCGCGTCTACATAGTGACAACGCAGAATGACGTAAATTCCTGCAACCCTTCCTTTTATCTTCTATGTCATGTCACAAAGTACTGGTATAAGCAAATTATATAATTAAGTTTTGGATCTCAGCTCCAAAATTTCTTCTATCTGCGTTTTTAGGAACTATTTTTTTTCTTGATAAATTGAAACCTCATACTTGAATGTGTATGGTGACCAAATTTTGTTGTATTTCGTCCAGTACATAACACGCTACAGGGTTACGAAGACCTCCTGTTATTTCTTAATCACTCTATATATGTGTTATAAATGTAAAATACCCTCAATAGTTTCCATGTAGCGTCAAATATAAGCGCAAACCAATTAATATTTTCTTCGTTATGTTGATCTTGCTTTATTTAAATAGTATGAGATCTATTTGGGGAGAGTAAAAATCAGTATAATCGAAACTCTTTCCTTATGCTTATATTTCATCATTTTATAATTAACCCTTTAACCGGTTTGATCATATACCAATCATGAATTGATTTATTTTATTTTTAAAAAATTTTAATAACGAATTAATCCATCCATAAATCTTAGCATACTATATACATTTACATGGAATAAATCAATTTCCCAATTACTGTATAAGATTCTCATTTGAATCAAAACGATAAAAAAATAATCAAATACAAGGATTCATTTCATTAAATAATAAATAACATGAAACATTTGAGGGGTTGATTTTTTGTCAAAGCATTGATAATAAAATAAAATAAACGTTAATCTTTTAAATAAATCATTAAAAGAAGTACTTAACAATTCACGGACTTACATAATACCGAACATCTATATCTTGCTTTCTCTTTTAACTTGTTCTATTTTACCTTGCATCAAAAAACCCCTGCGGGGCAACTGGAAAAGAGAATGAGATGCTTCCGGTACGGTGACTGGATCTCGCCACCCTGGAGCGTATACAAAAAGGTGGGGGATCTGGTTCCCCCCATGATGACAGGACGTACTTCCTTCGGGAAGGGTTGTACCGTAGCCAGTGATGGCCCTTAGGACTCAACCACGTTTCCCACCATTGTTGCTGTTGTGGCGGTCCGTTCATTCAATTTTCTTTATCCGTATGCCTTCGGGCGGGTCAGAGAGTCAGTGATATGATTTATCTTGCATCAGAATGAATTTAAACATTTGATATCCCATTTCAATTTAAAGCTTAGATTTGTATATATTACATACGAACTATGATGAAAAGTCCCCAAAATCGTGTTGTAATTGTAGATCAAAATTAAATTCCAACCAAAAAAATTAGAAAATATCAAAAAATCGGTGAAAATTCTTTTGAACTTTTTTAAAGATTAAGTAATTAAGATTAAGTAATAAAGATTAAGTAAGAGTAAGTAAAATAACAAATAAGTAAAGATTTCTTTCGAATTCTCTAATTACCTAGAAATTAAATCAAAGAAAAAATGTAAGCAAAAGTGGCAATATTCTGATTTCAAAGTCTAGATAATGGATGCTATTTGCCAATGCAAAATTATTTTGGAGTGTAAGACATTGTATCGACTTAGTAGACAAAATGAAAATAAATAAAGTTCAAATCAGTTCAAATATGGAAATGAATAACAACTATTCCATAGGAAAAGCACTGGGCATTAATGAATTAAGAATCTCAAAACTAGCTTTTTTTTTTGAAATAAATCCATTAAGTTTTATCCAATAGTATATTTTTTAATGGAGCTTATAAAAATTATAATATATGAAGTTCTTGTCATTATACAATGCTTCAGAATTATTCTAACGAATTAGATTTTGCAAGTTCTAATTCTTTTCTATTGAATTGATTGCCATTCTATATCAATCTTGTACCCTTGAAAAAAATCATAAGATATTTCCCCGAAAACGCTTTGCATAGCATTGGCGTACAATAGTTACAAAATATTAACTTCTATTTTGAATTTAGCATTTTTAATAAATATATCGCGTCGAATTGGTGCGTTATATGGCGATTAATCCCTGGCGAGTTATTAATAGTATCCAAAAACCGAATTTGTGTTTTAGATGCATTTCTTCCCATTCGATTGAAACAAAATTTTGACCGGAAACTACATTTGCAGTCACAAACTCCTATACCAAATTTGATACATTTCAATAAGACCGTTTTGGAGTTATCGCATTTAGATTATTCGAAAAGTAGAGTCCGACAGATAATTAACCAGTCTTTGGATTTGAATCAAAATTAAATAGTTTCTAGACAATAGAGGTTAATGAATTTTTATCTATTTATATGTATTTGTTCTATAATTATCGTGTTAACTTATATTCGACTGATACATCCATTCTGAAAGGAATTTACACAAAATAGACAAAATATACAAATTAAGTATAAAGACTCAATTACCAAATTTCATCTATCTAGCTCTAAGAATATTTGAGTTATCTTTGTTACAAACAGACATACGGACGGAAGAACCTCTTTTAAAAATGTGTTTTTTGAAACGTAAGGTTTGAAACGTAAGTCAAAAACGTAAAGGTTTGCCAAAATCTGGAGTTGAATTTTTTGATGTTGCTATTCTTTCTCTATATATACATATACGAGAAAGTATAAAAGTCCAAGCGTGACAATAAATAAACGATTCAGTATCAGAAATCGAAACGCCATGAAATTAAAAAAAGTATTGGGAATAAAGAAAAATTATAATGAATTACAACTATTAAAAAATTTAAAAAATTTTTAATTTTACCGTGAAGTAAATATAAATTTGTGCAATAATTTGTTTCGAATATATTAAGAAAAAATGTATTAATTTCGATTAATTTTTAATAAAAAATTGTTATTAAAACTTAAAAAAGCATTCTTTTAAGAAAAACCTACTTTTTACGAAATTTCGACGTATCATATTTGTTTACCCTAGATTCAATTGCCTCCCCACAGAGTCTTTTTTATACCCTTTTTTTTTATAATTCATCAATTTATTGATAGAATATACGTTACTGTCAATGTTAATAATCGGTTATTATTAATACTAACCGATCATTATTAATAATAATGGCTTCTTTTTTATCAAAGTTGGAAATATCACACATTATTCACTTTAATCGGTTTTTATTAATAATTATATAATGAAGTTTGGTCAGTATGATTAAAAGAATTATATAGAATTGGTGAGTGGGTGTGCCTCTTTGTATACGTTTTTTAAATTTGCGATGAAGTTTTTCTTTTGCATTTTTTTTATCTTCTTTTTCTTTATTTCATAATTAATTGGTCTCTTTTTTTCTTTCTTTTTCTTTTTTTGGTGGGGGTGGGGAGGTAAGTCATTGAACAATTCTAAGATCTATCTGTTGACGGGGAAAAAATGTATTTCGAAGCATTTAAAAAAATGGATGGATTTAATGCAGGATATAATATAATATAATTTTTTTTTGGGGGGGTGACATAGAAAAACTCAAAAAACTAACATTGGCCAAATGTTTTTCTTATTAATAATAAACGGTACATGTGGTAAATGCCCATATAATTTTCTTTTTAAAAGGATGATTTGGTTATTATTAATAATGACCGTTTAGTATTAATTATAGCCGGTTATTATCAATAATAACCGATTTTTCACATTGATCATCACATATATACCAAACCGAAAACTTTACCATGTTTAAAGAAAAGTAGTGCCTTCTTATATATTCGATTATAAAAAGTGTTATTCTTGCAAGAATGAGTTCAAGTACTTTTCATAATCAAAAAATGGAGGAACATAACTTGAATTGAATAATCTTTGCATGAAATTGCAAGAAAAAGGAAATATTCTCTTTTCATTCTTGGTGGAATTACTTTGTCCTTGAAGCCTCATAGAGCAGAGCAGTCCCCATTGTATTCTTTCCTGTAGAATGGGACTTGAAAAACCCAGTCTTTATAATATCCCCCCTTTAAATGTTCTTTTATTCATGGAATTTTTTTTTCTAGAACGTTCCCATTGATTCTACAGCAACTACTTTAGAATATCCGTGCTCTCTGCAAATGATAAAGCACAGCATCGCATTTTTGAATTTGAGTTTCCTATTTTTAAAAAGAATGATTTTTTTTAAATAAAAACTTTTCTTACACTTACTTATTTTCAAATCTCTTTCAAGTCAATATGGTTATCTTTTAAGCTTTAATCATTTGTGCTTTTATGCAAAAGATCAGTGGTAATTTAAGCGAAAATTGAATGTTATATTCTGTTAAAACTATAGTATTAAATTGATTGTATTATTATACAGTAAATTATTTCCATTTAAAATAATATGTGAAAATATATTTTCATTTTTCTATCACAATGCAATTATAATGTATAATTCAGATAATAAAAACTCCAAAACTAATACGGATGATTGAAATACTTCGTATTTGTTAATAATTTTTAAAAATCAAATGCTTTTAAATACTAAATAATATAGTACTTTGTGTCGTTATCATGGCACTAATGCTATTGTGATAAGGTTATATTAAGTTTGCAATAATTAGCAAAAGATGGCGCTGATATTTTAGCTTGATTACGATTGATTCATCATTTGATTTTAACCAACATTAACGCGGCAAAGAAGGCAATTTTATCTATAATTTAGCTAGGAAACAGCTATATTTTGACCTGCTTACGATTGCTCCAAGTCTTATTCGAAACTTGCATAGAAGATCTAGTATTTGCCAGCTGAGTATGATACTGTTGTTACGTCATCACCAAATAAAAACGCCAACTGGCGCAAACCAATTCGTCGACGCATGTGCTATGTTTAAAGAAAAGTAATTTGAAATTACTGCAGCATTTAAGAAAAAAACATTTAAAAAAACATTTAACGTTATAAAATATCACAGTTTGATTGATATTTAAACAGTACAAAAGCATTAATAATACAACAGTTTTGATTTAATTCTATTAAATATACTACTTGATTAACAAGCACCGATTTTAAAATATTTTAAATTTGTTTTCATCTTTTATGTTTTTGATAGATAAGGATTTGATTTATTTCAATCTGTTGTAATAAAAAGGTGTATATTTTATTTTATACTTTCAATTGGTGTATAAAACTTCTTAACGGTGAATCATACGCATGTAAATATTAATTAATAAATATATAATCTCAAACATTCAGTAATTGAGCATTCTCCCTTTGAAATTGCGGTTACAGATAATTTTTTTAATATATATGTCCATTTTTGTTAATGAATGTTATTTAAGAGCTAGTATCTCTAATTAAAAAATAAAATGTTAATTGATTTTTTTGAATTATATGTGAGAAAGATACAGAACACAGCAATAGATATAGAGAGTTTCGAATAATTGCTGCAGTGAGAAGTAGAGAAATTCTCTTTTGCTACACATCTGCTTTGAGCGCTTTACCTGAAAATTCTTTCTTTTTTTTTTTGTGGTAAAGTTCGTTTTGCCTATAAGTGTTATTTTTTTTTCCTTTTCGATTGTTACTTACATTTCGTGATAAAATTAAAAGTCAGTCAAAACCAGTTAAATTGTTTTTATAGATGCATGATTTGAATTTTTCTCCGTGAACATAATTGAATAAATTATTTTTAAAATGCACATAAGTTATTGTAATAAAACAGTACTTTACTAATTATAAAATATAGCAGTTTTCTTATTTTATTATTAAGTCCATAGCAAAATGTATTCTCATATACAAAATCTTTGTTTATTTAAAAAGGTTTAAAATAATTTCATTTCTGTTATAAGCTATTAACTACATTTTAAAAAATCTGTGATGTTTGATTTAAAATATTAATCAAACATATAATATCCCGATTAAGCTTATAATGGTGGCAATTTTTAAAAATATTTTTTGTATAATTTTAAACAATGGATTTCATAGCTGAACAGAAATTCAAACCATTCATTGATGTGCCATATATTTAAATCCTTCTAACTATGAAAGTAGGAAAACATTGTTACATTCTATAATTCTAATAAGTATCCACTAATCTAACAGGCATCATTATTTCTCCGAACTAAAGGCATTCAATAATTATGATATGTGTTAAGATATAAAAATATATCCAATATTAGTTGCACAATATCATTTAGATTAACTGGTTGAAAAATATGATGCATTTCAAGTTTAATAAGCATTTTTCCTTAGTCTATAAGAAAGACCCAAAAATATTTTTATCAGAAATGTATTCCTACAAATAATAAAGTAGAATGTGCGTAAATATGCAGGTTGATGCTCTACAGAGTGAGGTTTGATCTAGACCAGCAAACTTTCATCCTCGTATAATTTCGACTATGGAAATGTGCAGTTTAAAGGGGATTTTTTGATATATTAATTATAATTTTCATTAATCAAAAATTAAGTCGGATTTCGTTATTATTCCGCATTTATTCGCGGAAGACCCACAAATTATCTTTTTCACCATTTTAAAAATATCTTTTGAATAACATCAATTGTTAATTGTTGGTCAAACTCTTTCTGCATTTTGACAAATTTTAAAGATGCATAATATTTATTGATAGATTTTATTGCGGAAAGGAAATTCAAACCATTTTCATTGATGTGTCAAATATTTATTTTCATAATTATAAGGAAGAAGAATTCAGTGTAATGTCAGCGTGATTTACAAGAGGAATGAGAAAGTGAAGTTACCATACTATTTAAGTTATGTAATAAATCATCTGGTTGTGAGTGATTTTAATAGGGCTATGATGT
>JAPMOR010104000.1:0-79436 GCA_026543865.1 Argiope aurantia | reverse complement strand
ATTTTAATGAAATGAATATATGAATTTGTCTGAAGGATTATATATGTATAAAGAGAATGTATTAAAGAAATATATACGGAAGATATTTATTTCGTCATTTGGGCTTTAATATAAGCTTGCTTTTATGAAGAGAAACAAAAAAAAATGTCATTGAATTTCAAAACTGAATGGCTTGTACATTTTTCTCTATAACTGCTTCAATGAAATAAAAAAAAGGATCTGATGTATGATTTATAATGAAAAGAGCAATGTTATTTAAATCTTTTTCATCACTGATAACATGCATATTAAAATTAAATCTTTAATATTAAAATAAATTAAGTTAAAGTTAATTTTTAAGCAATTCCAAAATCATTTATCAATTTCATACCTTGAATTGCGCAAAAAACATTTATCAATTCAATACCTTGAATTGCGCAACACTTATTATTTATTAATTTAAATTATAGAGGATCAAGTTGTGTTTTCTGCTACAATATTAGTGGGTTATTAGCATGTTTAAAACATTCCAGTTTTTCTGCCATACTAAGTCAGCTGTTGAAAATTAAAATCAAGCATTCATGTAAACATTTAAGGTATTTTTACAAAAATGTGAAATAAAATATCGTGTCCCGTTCCAATTTTTCAGATTATTATATAAACATTGATTAGTTATTAAACTATTATATAAACATTAATGGATATAACTGCATAAATCGTTCAATAGCATTCAAAATGAGTATCGCCTTTTTAAAAAAAAATCTGCTTTCTATATTATTCATGTACATCATAAAGGTAAAGAATTATCATATTTTGAACGTATTTTGGAATACATTTTGTACATTTAAATAATACAATTAAGTACAAAATCTTCTAAAAGCACTTTTAACTTTTTTTTAAATTTTCTATTTTTACGGCGTTATGAGATAAGGTATTTCTAAGACACTATTTTTAGAATTCATGGAAACTGAAGAATATTTTCTAGAAATAGCAAAGAACGCGAAATTCCAACCGAGGCACGTGTACTATATATTTATTTATTTAGTTCTTTTCTGGATAAATTGGATATTTTAATGGCTTATAAAAATAATATTAAAGAAAAATGAAAAGGAAATCTACGATCGAAAATTTTATGTTACCATGTGAAAACATAATTATTTTTTGTCTTAATTAATTTGTCTTTAACCAGTTTTAACCGGTTTAAAACAATTTATTGCCCCCTCCCTCTCATTATATATGTAATTCTTTTAAACTTTCATTTTCAATTTTTCTAGCTGGTAAACAAAGTTTTGGAGCTCGACCGATTTTGTGATGAAATAACAGCTATGATGTCATAGTTCTACGTCAACCTTTTAAGCCTTTAAAGGGCCATTTATTTTACTAGTCATAGTATGTTAAAATATTTTTTAGGCTTGAAATTAGAATAAAAAAAGGGGTTCATTTAACTTATTAGATAAATTTAATCTGATTAATTAATTAATTTGGTTAATTAATAATTAAGAAACAAATCAAGACACATTTTGGCTGAGATAAAGAACTGAAGCATCTAAGTTTCTGACTAACTAAAATAATTTGTCAGAACTTATGCCAACCTACATAATTTCATACAAAGATTAATAAATGTGATGGGAATCATACTTTTCATTGCCCTAGAAAGGGTTAAAAACGCATCTGCAGTCAAAGAACCATAGGTAATAATAAAGCAATACTGGTGAAAGCAGGTGAACCTTTTAAAAACGCATATTCTTTCAAAGAAGCATACATAATGATGCAATACTGGTAAAAGCAGGTAAAGAATATATGCGATTAAAAGATGATGATGAAAATTGCCATTTGTGCTTTATTCATTACCTAAATGATTTCTATTTCAATATTCATTGCCTCGCAATTTCGAGCTTCAAAACCTCTTAACCAAAACAACATCATGCTCTCACATGATAATAATTTAAGCAGAAGAAAAACGTCAGCGATTCTCAACCTGTGGGGCGCCCCCCCCCTAGGGGGCACGAGCACACTAGAGGGGGTCGCGTGAATATCCAAGATAAAATATTATTTTTAAAAAATTATCAACTGACTGAAAGGAAAGGACGAATACATATAGAAAATAAAATACGTTTCGACATATTTAATAACTTATGAAAGTAAAGCAACTTACTAAATCAAAATTTACTTAATTCAAACATAATAAATTAAAAGAAAATTTAATAATTATTAGTGACTTCTTTGGGCCTGTCTTTCAGAGCAAAATTTTTCGAAGGAAGGCTTAATATTAGAAATAGCCAATCTCAGTTTTGTTTCTATATTTAGCCGAGATCTGTATTTTATCTTCAAAGAAGCCACAGCAGAAAATCCAGTTTCACAAAGGTAGGATGTTGAAAATGGTAATAGAATACGAAATGCCTTTGTTTTTAGTGCAGAAAAGTCATCCTCTACTCCTGCCCAAAATTCAAATAGTGATTTATTACTAATTGTCTTTTAGTTTCACCACTTGAAGTGAAGTCTATGAATTTTTCTTCCTCATCAATTGAGAGTCCTTCGGGAGTCTTATGAAATGAATCCCTAACCCACTCGTAACTTGCTATCAGTTTGTCGTCAACAAGAAAATACCTTTTAAAATTCTTTGCCAGCATGGCTAAATGATTTTCAATGGTTACAAAAACAACTTTTACATGCTCTTCTTCAGCATTGTAAGTTTTGGTACAATCATCCACATTTGCAAACATTGTTAGGTTCTTTTGTTTTAAATTTATGTTCCACAATTCCAATTTTCTACAAAAAGCATTAACTTTATTACTCGTATCCAACATATGTCTATTTGCTCCTTGGAATTGAAGGTTCAAATTATTTAATTTCTGGAATATGTCGACTCAGTAGTTCGAAAATCGTTTGCCTCCGGTCTGCTTTCTTCTTTTAGGAAAATGGCGATTTCTTCTCTTAATTCATAAACACGTTGCAAAAATTTCCCACGCGATAACCATCTTGCCTCGCAATAAAATAGTAACACTGAATGTTCTGAACCCATGTCTTTACAAAGTGCGGAAAAGATTCTCTATTTCAGGGATCTCATTTTTTAATAATTTACTAGGGTTACAACCGTAATTAACACAATATTCAGACCGGGACTCATTTCTTTTGAAACTAAACCTTCTCTGTGGATCATGCAATGTATCCAGACCCACTGAGGCGATTTTTGTTTTACAAGTGCTTGTATACCTTGGAATCTTCCGGACATTGAACGAGCACCATCGGTGCATATTCCGAAGCAATTTTTCCATTCTATGTTAGCCTCATTCATAAAATAATTTAAAATAACAAATAATGCGAGTGCTGTTGTTTTGAGTTATATTGCTTTGCAGAAAAGTAGTTCTACTACTGACATATTATCACAAAATCGAACATAGGCAATTGAGGCAACTTTGAGAAAAGCTGACACTGTACATCTTCAGCTATATCACCAATTCGACGAGCAACAGTATCATTTGAAAGAGGTATGGACTGCAATTGTTTTGAAAAATTATCTCCAAACATAGTTTCTGCAATCTCGATTGCTGCTGGCAAAAGAAACTCTTCACCAATAGTGTGAGGTTTTTTACAGCTGGCAATTTTATATGAACTTTATGAGATGCAATTAAAGCTTTTTGATTCACAAAGCTTCTTTAAAAAGTAATTTTTGCTTTTTATATGATTTTAATTTTAATTCGAAGAATTATTTCGGTTTGTTGTACTCACTACGAAGCGTTTCCAAATGTCGTCGTTTAAGTTTATTAAGTTTCATGCTGTATGCGGCCAACATTTTTGAGCAAATTATGCACATGGGTCCTTTTTATTCATTTACTTCAGTACTGATGAACCGAAAATTTAAGTATTCTTGAGAATATTTTCTTGGTTTTATTTTCGGAACCACGCTCGTCTGTGTATTTGTTGGTGCTTGACTATCGTCTAATTCCTGCTTACTTCCGCTTAAAAATTTATCCACGAGTCTGCATAAATCTACTGCCGTGAATATTTAATAATGCAATTAACACGAAAAAATTTATAACATACTCATTCACGATAGATTCGATAGCGATAGAAGGATCGACTCGAATGAGACTGGCAGGAATTGAAACTTGGGTTATCGAATATATTCCTTCTTTCTATGAGAAAACTGCTCGAGACAGCATCGTTCGTGTGGATGTCCTTCCATAAGCATAACTTTTTTTCTTTTTTGTTTATTTGTGCTTCTGTTTTATTTCTTTTATTATTCGAAAAAAAATGTATTGCCAGTTTCTAAATTTAGCTCATCCCGTCTAGGTTAACTTTCATTAACGAATTTTTCTACTTTCATATTCTTTTAACGTTATCTCCCTGTTTTGCTTTCATTTCAAATATAATATTTAAATTTTCCCCGCTTTCATTCGCTTCATCTGTTCCCTTGGCAAAATGCCAAATGTGGTTTCTCGCCAACGTTGGCTGGCTTTTACTCTCGTTTTGGCAGTTAGTTACAAATAATTAAAAACAGAATCCCAAAACTCAATATGCATTATTGTAGTATACATTTTATTGTAAGCGGGGAGCGCGATGAAAATTATGATTGAAAACTGGGCCCCGAATACTGAAAGGTTGAGAAACGCTGACCTACGCGATTTTGGCTTTAAAATCCCCTATCAAAAACAACATCATGTTCTCACATAACAATAAAATAAATGTATGAAAGCAATTTTTTTTTTAAATAATAAATCAAGTAACAGGTTGAAGGGATGTGATTCAAAAACTATTTTCATGTTTCATATATAAATATATCGAAGATTCCTGTAAGTTAGGAATACAAATATTATTTGGATTTTGAAACATTTAGAAACAATTTTGTCTGGAAATGTACGAAAAGATTTGTAGGAATAAATTATTAGGTTATCTGAAATTGAAAAAATAACCCTTACTATATATTATTGTTCAAATATGTTTCAAAGAATCAGAATGGTTTCAACATATATTTCTAATAATCACTTTTTTATTATTATAAATATAGTTAATAAAAGAAAATTTATGAATCGTTAAAATATTGAACTCATGGAGGAATTTACATGAAAAAGATGAAAAAAGTTTATTTTAACTTGGAAAAATAGTGGAATTCTAAAGCAATTAAAATCACATATATTATCTTATCAAAGTACATCAGAAAGTTATTTCTCTGGTGCAATATAAGAAGATGTTATATAAATAAGGTAAATATAAAACTATGTCGATAAATGATACCTTGTGAAAATAATATTCAAGGGCTCAGAATATATGTTTCAATGCTAGCATTATACCCATGTTTTGATAAGTAGAGTCGAAGATAGAAACGAAAACAACCATAAAACAAATAAATAATAGCAAGGCAAAATTCTGAAATATTGCAAGTTCTTTTTTTATTTTGTTCGTCTATACACGCGGTGGAACTTACATGGACGTATGGGGCATACAACACTTTCTAAGTGAAGTGGGATCTTGAATTTCACATTCGATAACATCTATTAAAGCATACTTAGTTTCGGAATCGATGCATATACTTGGGAATTCAGGTATTCTCTTTGTTAGAAATCCATCAAAATGGGATCAGGTGATTTTGGCGTCATTGAGTGAGATTTAATCCCTTTCTCTCTGTCAAAAAAAGAATGAATAAATAAATAAATTAAATACAAAGCTGAAGGTGTTTTTAATGCCGCATATCGGCCATTTTGCTTTGCGTAATGGAATAATGACCGAATTATAATAACAGAAGAATTTTGTCCATTCAGATCACGTAAAATGTCGTATGCGTTTCCAATGCGACTTTCATATATCAACTAGTGCACTTCTGAAATAATTTTAACTTTAACCCCTTCCAGTAAAATGACAGTATAGCACGTCATTGAATTTGCATGACAAATAGCACGACGACGAGCTGCACTCGTCATGTGACTAAAGTTACAGTTGAATATGATAATAAATTTTGTTTAAATTTATAGTATACTGAATCTGTCAACTCTTCAATTACCTATCTTGATATCACAGATCACTTTCAGATATTGTTTATCTTTAGATTGTCTTGGTATAAGTCACGGCCAAATTGTTGTTAATCAGATGGATTTCATTCTTATAAACATTTAGTGAAATCATTGGTCAGGCCAATATATATTTTTACTAAAGGCAAAACATGTTGTGAAATAAACACCGTAATGGATAGTGCAGACTATGAATATCAAAGTGATTGGAGGGATTCTGAGGAATCAGAAGAAATAAGGTTCTATTTACGCCATGCTGATAATTAAACTCATGATAGTGAAATATTACCAATATGACGAAAACAACTAGTGAATAGTCTGGAATCGTAGGCATATCATCAGAAGAATGGAAGGAAATAGATAATGTGTCTGAGATAAAGAAATTTATGGGATTGCCTGGTGTAAACGCTTTGGTGTTGGGAAACTAGATGCTAATCCGAAGTCATTGGAAGTGTTTAATATGAACTTGCGAAATGCTTTTATATCCATATCAATAATATAGTCGTAATTAACACTACTTAATAATTATAAAATGAAACGCTTTTTAAATAAAAATTAAATGCACAATTATTCATTATTAATTCTTTCTGGAAGAGGTTAACAATGTTTTGGTTGATCTTATACAGGACACCGTTTCGTATAAATGGGATGGTCGTCTATAATAAGATCATTATAATTACAAAAAAAATCAAATTTGCTAGTTACAGCCCATATAAATTGGACACAATACAAGCTTCATCGTAGAGTGGTTTGTAGAGCAGGCTCGTAATACCTCTTTGGGAATCAGATGATTTAGGTAATAAAACTTTATAATATGCTACGCTATTTCATGGCAAGAAATATATCGCTCAATTCAAGAGACAAAAATCAAAACACCTAACGCATAGCATATTACCTTGTTCTTAGTGTATTAGAATGACTTCGTTGACAGTGCCACATGTCATAATTGGAGATAAACATAAGTTCGTGTCTTCTGATTTGAGAGATTGATTAGAAGTGAGACAGTGGTAGTACTCTGTGTTCTTCTAAATACCACTATTAATGTTTTCACTATTTTTTTTTTTTTTTTTTTTTTTTGGCTTAGTAACATTTTTTTTTACTTTTTCACTAAGAACACTTTACAGCTCCATTTGATGTAGATCACACTTCTGTGATAATCTATGAAACACATTATGTTGTAATATTTGAAATTTTCGAAAATTTGTCGATATAGTCATCATAGTGAGGGGCTGACTACTATTGTTCAGATCCTTATGAGGCCCATGCCGTATAAATCTCACGCTCAAAATTGTATTCCTCTTCTTAGAACAGTATGGTAGCTTAGGGAGAGATCATATATTGGTCAAATATTTGTTTATAACCCCATTTAAAAAGTTATTCGTTAATATTATCGAATATTCGTTAATATTATATTCGTTTAACACAATAAAAAATATGGGATAGATATTACTTGAAAATTAAAATTTTAAATTAAAACGAAATTACATTAAAGCGAGATTTGATTATTTTTTTCTTTTCTAGAGAATCTTTTATGCTGCTATTTCTGTTCAACTTTTTTTTTACGAATACCCATACGATCACATTTCATTTCTAAACATGTGTCATCATTCCACTTAATATTATAAATAATATTTGAACTAATTAGTTTTATCATATATTTAAAGTTTAATGCGCCAATTATTTAAAGAACTCATTGTATTGCTGTTTTAAAGCTAACACATGTAATAAAGAAATACGGCTCTGGTTTAGGATCAATTGGTACCAATTCTAAATTCAATTCCAATAGGAATACTCCGTGCAATAATGTTAAGATAAAGCTATTTATTTGAAACTTTTATGTAGATTTGAACAATAGGATGATATTTGTCATCCGAATTCGTACGAAAATTAAATCTTTATCTCATAGTTAAAAGTTCAAGATGAATTTTACACGATCATTAAAATTTACTTTTCTTACATTTGTACTGAGCAAAATTCCTTACATTGCTTGCACAAAGTTTCTATAGATATCTTTGTCGTTTTGATTACAAATGAAATAGAAGTATATTAGAATCCTCGCATTTTATTTCAGTATCAGATAATTGCTGAAATGTATAATTTTGTGAGCTGAAAATTTCAATTGATTTCATAGTCTTTAAATTTATTTATAGGAGGAAGTATTTTGTATAAAAAAACTTCAGGACTTTAAATAAGCAATATTATGAAATATTCTAATCGAAACAAATTTATTCTATCTTTTAGAAAGATATTTTGCAGTTCTTTCCCGAGAAACATTTAAAATAGATTTATTTCTGTGATTTTCGCTGCTGCTGATTGTTAATTAAATGGATATAAATTGATTTATCCCACTAATATAAAATGATGTTGTAATAAATACTAGAAAATTTACTGTCGCAAAATGCAGATAACCAACTCATTTTAATTTAAATCCAAATCCTATAAAGAGTTCAGATGCAATAAATAGTTCAGAATGAATTTATCAAAAGAATGCTATACCTTGTTATACCTTTAGTATGAAAGTATGATATTTTTGATATGCATGTGAGATGTATCAAGAAATGAAGCATTTCCAGTCAGAAAAAAAATATCTCATCTTCTGTTTATAAACAAGAAAAACAAAATTATAACGCAAGAATAAATCTAAACAACTTAATTTCTTTGGTTTATACAATTGCTGTAAAACAATTCAGATACAATCAATAGAAATATACTTTCAAAAATACAAAGTGAATACTTGACTAAATTTTCATAATAAAGAAAGAAACGCCATATAGAAGACAATTAATTCTAATATATTTCCAATCATCATGTTCATTTCTTGTATAGAAATGTGTCTGCTATATTCGAAGAACAATATTCTAATTTTTCTGCTATATTCTAAAAATATTCAAATTTTTTTACTGTATTCTAAAAAAAATTCGAATCTCTCTGACCTGCTACAGAAAATACTACGTGTTAAATTCATTTTTGTCATGCTCTAAACTGAGAATAAAAGAAAGGAATAAATGTGATTTCAAATCACTGTATAGTCTCTTCAAACTAATAATACTGTAAATTGAACGGCCGACCATACGAATGTCTCAGATTCCGCAATATAATCAGAAAGCTGAAAAAGCAGTCACACATTCAATGCTCATTCGTGAGGATGTTTACGAGAAATTCCCCTGTCCAACGTCCATCGTAAACGACACATTGTCGGCTAAACACGAAATAAAAGATTTCATTTTATGTTCCGGTAGACAGTTCTGGAAGCATAACAGCATTCACAAAGAGGCTTAATGGCCAGGGTTATGTTCAAAAGAACGTCGCGAAACAACATTAAAGAGGAATATTAACATATAATTGGGTATAAACTTTTGAAATGAGGATAATGAAAGGGTAGAGCATGTGACAACACTTTTAATAAAAATAAAATTTCGATGGATGGTAAGTGAGGCAAAATAATGCAAAAAAACTAAAAACTAAAGTCTGTAAGTAAAAATGGTCTTTTTCGTTTCATTTTTCTTTTGATTTAAAAGGAATATGGAGGACGAAGTTAATCATCATTAATATGTACAATTTTAGCTAATGGATTAGCTAATTATTTAATACATAATTGAAATTATATTACTGAATTTTGCCAATTTTAAGAATAGATAATTGTCAACCTTATAATTTCTCATGATTTCTTCGCAAACGCTAGGTTATTGCTGAGGCTAGCAGTCTCTTTCGCTAGTCCTGGGCCGGAATGTTTTTGGTATTAAGTCTACATCCATGAAATCAACGAAACATCAATGCACAATGTTGTTTAACAATGTTCTGTAGAATATTTAAACACCATATGGTTTATATTAAATTTGTATAGATACAATATTTAAGTTATTTTCCGTTTAAATATATTGTTACAAACCTGCAATTCGGCTTCCCAACATAGTTTATTCCATCAATAGAAAGAAAGTTTTACAGTCATCTGAATGGGACTAGCGCGTCGGAGGTCCCAGAACTTGGCGACAAACTTGGCGACCATTTGGCGACTTTAGCGCCAAAATAGATAATACCCGAAACTTCGAGAATTTTCCCGATCCGTCCAGTAGGAACCGAGATACGCCTCGAAAGTTCCTGATTGGTTGAGAGGCTTCTAGCCCCGCCTCCTGAGACCTATAAAAGGGGCTGCGGCTGCCAGAGAGTCAAGTTCGAGTTAGGAGGACGAAGCCAGTAGTCCGAAGACGGAGCGGAAAAGCCAGTAATCAGAGTGGACGGAGTGGTCGAAGAAGAGTAAGCGGAATCGACGGAGCGAAGTCAGTAATCCGAGCCAGAGTCGGAGAAGTGGAAGCGACTGAGTCAAGCTCGTGCTGAACTGAGCTGTGCGCTACTGTCTGCAGTAGATTCTGGTTGTATGCTGCTGTTGTATGCTACACGTCTCGGGTGAAGATAATCGTCTTCTGTGCTGTATATAGTTGACGCTTTTGTGCTGTCCTGTGTGTCTTCGTGTAAATAAACGTCGTTGTTTTTATTCTACTTCTGCCTGCTGATTGAGCGTTCTCCACACCATATAACTTCCACTATCCAAACGAACCCCGGTAAAGAAAATTTCGTAACAATATATTTTACACATTTTATTTTTATTATTTACTTACCAATTTAATGACTTAATGTTGTATATCTGAAAACTAAATACGTTATTTAAAATTCTTTTTTCATGTGGAAAATTTGAAAACAGGGATCCACACACAGTCTTATGTTACAATCCTTGCACTCGTAATAACTCATTTACCGTGTTGGAGGTTTTTTCGGGAATGTGAACAAACGAAGCATACAGTTGTTAGAAGTGTCTTCATCATCATTGGATTTGCTAAATTTTTCAGAACAGTCAGAATATACAGAACAGTCATAATATATTATAGTGTTACTATCCCTACTATCGGAATTTGTTTCAGAATTGATATCTAAAATATTTTGCATCATGTCTGCTATTTCAAGCTCGGGTAAACATTTTCAACGCTTCGACATTCTAATTTGAAAAAGAAAGAAAAAATCATTTCTTCAAGATCTAATTATCTACTAAAAACTGGACTGAAAACCGAAATACCCAATGATGTAGCGAAAATAAAACTCCTGTGCATATTATAAACAAATGCCACGTGCGAACTTAAAGAGCCGTCATAAAGTATGCCATTCGGAGACATTCCTTTCCCCTTATGTTTATATAATCAAAACCCACGTGCATATAGTCATGCTACTCTCATTTTGAGTAGGTAAAATCTGCTTGTAACTGAAACCATATGAACATATAATGTCATCTTGTGCCAAACATTATAGTTTCTAAAACGTTTTCCAGGACACTGGCACAAATGAGTGACGGCTGGGAGTGAACGAGAAAACGTTCTGACACGCCAGTATGTCGGCCGGGAATGAGTTGTATACGTAAGAGTCGGAGTGAAAGAGTCAACTAAAACTTTTAGAATATAAGGAGAAATAATAGAAAATAATTATTATAACATAATTTTCAAGCTGAACTACAAAATGAATAAAAACAGCTTATAGTTATTATTATGTTTTATTTTTAAATAATTTATTTTTATAATATTTTATTTTTACAAAAAAATGGATATACTGAAAATTCTATCAATTATACCGCACCATGAGAAGCATTCGAATAAGTATTGCAAGATTCCTCTTTAGCATGCAAATATGTATTTTATAATAATATTCCTGTACCCATCAGGAAATATTAGTATGAAACATAAGTAATGGCCTTGAATAGGCACAGGAAGAAAGAAAATTCCCACCAAGTTATCCAACTGTGATTTTTTTTCTCCCCAATTTACAAGCTTTTAAAAACTTCTAAATTTCTATGCACTACATTATAATGTTATACTATGTTTTGCACAGTTATCTTTCAATAGCACTATTAGGGAGAGGAGATTATAGGCTGATCGCCTAGGCTCTCCATCAAAAACTACTATTCTGGTGTCCAACTATGAATTCGGATAATGTCTATCGTAGAATGCACACCTTCCCACAGAGCATTTCAGTGTTTCTACACTCGACTATTATTGCCTATGTAAGATGAATTTTTTTTTCTCTGGCTAATTGATGCAGAAAATCTACCAATGGGGAACCGTTGCAACTGGCCCATAATTGTCAATTGATTGACAGTAATTTCTTGGATATATTCTTTAATCTTTCTTAACCCTTTTTTGCGATAAAATAACACTTAACATTAAGTTTTTCTCTATTTTCTAAAGCAAGTTTAGGAAAATGATATTTACCTTTGCATAAATTTAAATTTCCATTAAAAACAAATTTTCCAAAATATTAAAATGAGAATATTAAAGCAGTAAATAAATGTATTCAATAATATATGCATTATTCTATCATACCACCTGTATTATATTATATTATTCTATAATTATCCGTTTAATAACAAAGTTTATTTAGGATGATGAAGCTGATCATTCTGTGGCTTGATTATTATATGCATATGCCTTTGGTGCTCTGCACTAAAATATTCCATATATTTGAAAACCGCATACTCAGTTCTCACATTTTTGAAAAGTAGAAATAATCCAATATTGCCGGGTTTTGAATAAAGAAACATAATAGAAGTTCCAGGAAGATCAAATATTATCAATATGTAGTAACTAAATTATTTTTTGCATAATATTTACAATGCAATTAATCACAATTGCAATTATTTATGGTGTATTTGATCTTCTTAAATCTTCTATTATGTTTCATTGTTAAAACAAGGCAATATTGGATTATTTGTACTGTTTATATTTAATTTCTAAATTGTAAAATGTTCCGATATTTTATTGCTTTACAATCAAATATCCGTAATCTATTGCTGAAAAATATGAAATTTGATGCTAGTTTGCTACTTGAAAATCTTGGAGTAGAATAAATCTCTTCAAAAAAATTGCAGATGAAATAAATAAAGATAACAAATATTTTAGTTTGTACTTTGTTATTTCCATAACATATGAAGAAATTGAAATGCTAATGAGTTTGCTACTGTATCACTTAAACAAATAGCAGTTATTAATATAATAATAATAATAAGTAAATATAAATTCTAACAGCTAACGATGTTTTATAAATAAAATCATAAACAAGAGCATAATGCTAAAATTGGTTTGTTCCTAAAAATTATTAATAAAAAGCGTATAAAATTATATATATATATTATGTCAAATAATAAAAAGCTTTCAAGATTTAGCAAATGAAATCTTTAAGAAGTATTACAATATCCAATCATACAATTAAATAAATAAGTAGTGTAGAAGTTCTAAAATTTTTAACCATAAAATATTTTTTTCTTTTATTCCCAAATAATTACATACGGAATGAAAGATAATAAAAAAATGAATTTAATATTATAATCTGCCATGAAATATTTTCATTGATATAGTTTTTCATTATTAATTCCTGAATATTTACTTGGGGTTTTAGTTCTGTTTTAAAGGCCTTTCTACAATTTATTTAGAAGTAAAAAAAATATATGAAAGCCTTATATAAGACAATTTAATCTTAAAATATTTTGAAATCCAATAAATAATTCATCTTAGTAAAAACCGTTGATACACTTTATTTCAAAATTTACTTTAAAACACTGAAATGATGAAGTTTAAGCATTCTTGATTCTCTTATTTTAACATTAAATCCTTTCCTATGGAGGAAAGATCTTGTTACAGTTATTCGATAAAAGAATTTTCTCTTCCTCTAACGTCTATATCAATCCATCATTTTCTTAACTCTAAGAATGAATAATGTCAAATAGGTGAGACGAGAGAAGTTTAAAAGAAATAAAAGCAAAAGGCCAAAGTAATAATTCGCAAAAAAAAAAAAAAAAAATGTAAAGCAGAGTTTTGTACCGGTTTTTATTTTTTTAGATGTACTGAATGGTTCACTCAGTTATGGGTAATTCTTGTCAAAAGCCTGAATTTTAAATATGTATAATTCTAAGAAAAATTGTAGTTGCTGAATTCATTTTTTTACACAAAGAAATATACACCTAAAATATTGTTTCACAAGAAATATGGAGTAGTAGTTTTGCCATGTTATTCTTATTAGCTATTTTTAATACATATTAACACTTCACATATTGCCATGTAAAAATAAGCAGATTAATTTATTACTTCGGCATAGTCTTTACTTTAGAAATTCAACTCACGCAAAATGATACAAGCGCAAGAGAGAAAGAAAAAACTAAAGTATAATTATAAATAATATAAATATAAACATTCGGAAATAGTAAATAATTCTGGGCTCTGCCATCAAATGAATTTATTTCTTTTAAAGTGGAGTTATTTGCTTGATATTCATTTAACATTCGTTTTAATATTAAATTACAGAATAGGTATCGACATCACACCAAGAGAGTAACAGAAAGTAGTAAGTAATATCTTTTCTCATATTTTAAAAAAAGAATTCCAACTAAGAACTTTCATTTTGGATTTACCTTAATCTTTTACACGATAGGAAAAATGAAAATACTTATATGATAAAATTTCTTGAAATATCAAATAATATAATCTCAAGAACCAAAATTATAGGGCCAAAACTTTGCCTCAGTTTTTTGAATTCTTATTAATTCCATGCAGAAAAATTTGAAACAACGGAGGGAAGAATGTTTTATGTATCTTAATCTGCCAGGCAAGGAGAAACTTTATATCGTATAGGCTAATCGGAGATCGAATTTTTGCTCTACTTAACTTAACATTTCAGAAAAGAAATTTCATCGTTATTTTGGATGAATAATTAGTGAAAAAGTAATAAATCGAGTATAATACCGCTTTAAATCCTGCTATAAGTTAATAATGGGAAGCAAAACATTATTTCCCATTTATTATCTTTGTTTTTATGAACACTGGTGCATAAATTTCATAGCATTTTACATTTATTCCCTTCTTCGACAATCTGGTTTTCCGGAGATATTGGTTATGTTTAGTTTCAGATAAATTGTTCAGACATAACTTCATATCTGTGATACACTCAAATATCAGATATTAAATCTGTGTTATTTTAATTGTCTTTTGTTGTTGTTGTTGTGTTCACTATGTACATGAACTTAATTGGACCCAAATCTATGATTTTATAGCGCTATTAAAATCGTAAAAGTGCGGCTCATTTATCTTCTAATATCAGCATTGTAACTTCATTTGTCTTGCAAAGAATCCTTCTTTCTCATTTTCTACAATGGAAGAAAACCACGTGATCAAATATTGAATAAAGCAATAAAAATGGTTTGGATTTCAAGGAAGCTATATAATAATTTATTGTTATAAGTTAGGTCCAAAATTACTAAAATTCAAAAAACGTCTTTTTTTTTTTGGAAAGATATCAAATTCATTTTGTACAGTATTATTTTCGTTCATTATCGTGAAAAAAAAAGGCTACACAATTCAAATTAGTTTTTAATTAAATAAAATTCAAAACAAAATAATAAATTGCTTCGATGTGCAGGTTTATATTATACAAATTATGTGTAAAATGTGTTAACTGTTGGTTAAACGTTTTGGCTTGTAGAGCGTCAACACACAACTCTTTATTATTATTATATTTATCAAATATTCTAAATAAATCATGTATTTAAATTATTGGTATTGATAAAAACGTCACGTTTATAGAACACACAAAATGATATATACCTATGTGCAAATAAAATTTTATCCATGATTTTTTAATATAAGAGCTCCGTGATTTTAGGCTTGTTAATTTCTTACAATTAAATATAATTCTAAAAAAAGTGAATTCATAGTTATATATACATAGCAATGAAAAAATGTTGTTCGGTTTTTGAAATATCAATTTATAAGTATAAGGAATTCTGCCATTCTGCAAATACAGTTGGAACTCTCGAACTGAAAGCAAATGATAAAATAAAATGATTGAGTTTCGTTAAATAAATTATTTCCTTTAAATTTTTATTACTTCTTAATTGCATTTTAATCGCCTTTATAATCTATAACCAATCTATCACCCCCCTCCTTTATGTAAAATGTAAAGAAAGGACTAAGGAAACTTGAATCGCCAGAATAATGGATTTTTAATCAACGAATATATCTTGAAATCAAAATTATTCCTATGAATAATTTTGAATAACATGAATAGAATTTTTATTTAAGACTGTAATTCATGGATAAAATTTTAACATTGACTATTTTTAATCTGGTTCTATTTAAATTCATTCCAACTCATTCTCTCATTACGACAAATTAAATAATTGAGCATAACTTTTAACTAGCAGTGTTTTTATTCTTTTCTTATTAATCAGAAGATTTTTAATATGTTAAATTAAGATCACTGCAATTTATTTAAAAATATTATTTAAGAAATATTTTCCTTCCTTTGCTTTATAGATAGGATGAATAGATTCGTGAATATAATATATTTATTAAATATGTAAATGTCCTACAAGGAGCTGTATTACTGAAATATGCTAATAACATTTCATCCTTATTTTCAGAATTTAATGTACTAATAGCCTTATAAAAAGATATAATTTGCATAATGTGTCTTAGTTAGTAAACTTGTACTACGATTAAGAAGTAATCATTTTAAAATTCAAATATTTTATTGATTTTCACTTTAATGAAATTGCTTCGAAGTTTCAAAGGAGCTTCTTAACTTTATTTAGAAAAACTAAAACCGCATTTCATCTTATCTTTACAACTCAAATTAAAAAAAAATGACTTCAAGAAGTCTTACTGAAAAATTATCGAGTAGCAAATAATATTAAATTTAATTTTGTGTATTCAAAAAATTATTTTTTTTAATTAATGAAATTTATTAAAATTAATTTCTAGTTATTTTTCACGTCATCAGATAATGTGATGTTCTCTATGGAAAAAATGTCATTTATATTTTATTCTCTTAATAAAAAATAAAGCATACGAAAAAAATATTTAATAGCAGGGAAATACATGAAAATCGTTCAGTGAAATTATAAAAGCCATTAAAATTCATCAGAAACTTTTATAACATAAGTAAAATATAAGAATACATGGTTCAACGAAAAGGGAACATAAAATATAAATAACTTATAACAATGCTTATCTCTCGCATATTGTTGACAAAAATATTTTTCGAAATACGAATTTTTGAAACTAAGAAAAACTTCGAAACTGAGAATGGGTTTTAGTACATATTTTTCACAACTAAGTTGCCTCAGCGAGCAAACAACTTCTAAAAATATTTTCATGTTTTTTAACCATATATTTTTGGCTGATACATCAAGATATGGTATTTCAAAATCTTTGCTTTTAGAGATTTTCGAAGTGGAATTATATTTCGAAGGAATAAAAAGGAAATTGGACACATCTTGATTTTCGTTTATTTAGTTACTCTTTGATTCAAAATGCTTTTCTGTGGCTGAATAAACTGTGTTATAACAGAAAATGGGAAAAAAATTATTTTTGAAAAAAAATGCATTTAAAATTTATTTTTATGTTTTATGAATCAGTTTCATAAGCTTCGAAAGTATTATACACTATTTTAACATTTCAGAACATTTTATCACATGCGTTTCGTTAGCTACAGTAGGGCGTCACAAATTACATATATTTTGTTTATAGTTTTAGGGTTTAAAGAAACATGTCCTTAATTTCACATATAAACAAAATATATATTTCAATTTATGTAACTATAATAAGATGAAAACAATTTTACTTTCGAAATCAATTTATACACATTATAAATTTCATTGATATTATGCATTCAATTATTAAGCGAATAAATGTTCTATCAAAAAGAAATTTGAATGGTTATGAAGAAATTTATTAACTTTAGAGAATTTATATCGTATTAAGATCTTTGATCTTTTTGAAATAGGCCAATTTTTTACCATTTCAAATTGAAAGTAAATTTAAAACATCATATTTTCTTCAAAAATCTGAAATTCATTTTATATTGCACTTACATGCTTTATGCAAGCACATAGAACTGTGCTGATTTGACTGTTTATCAGCAACATTATCTTCGATTTCATGGAGAATCGCAGATAAACTATTATAACTGCTTTAATAAATTTAATCTGAGATCCTTCATAATCAACCTCTTCACAATTTTGTTGAGTAAGATTGGGAAATAAATGTTATGAAAAAAAGAAAATATGGAATGCTGCGCCATACCATAAATATATATTTAAGACTCATAAGCCTTCATTAAAATTGCAATTGCAGTTGAATTTACTGTTGGAAAATAGAATTTCCATATATGATACATCTTCGAGTGCCATATTTAACTATTTTTTTCTTTTATATATACCTAAAAGAACATTTCTTTCTTACCATTTTCTTCAATCATTGAATCAGGAAGAGTAGCTATTATTTGTCTTTATGTTCATACGCTACCGAAGCAAATTTTGATATATCCAGACCCTGGTTATATCAAACTCTTCTCAACCATGGCACACGCAGTTCATCTTCTTCAACTTTATCTATATTGCAGATATACAAATAACGTTGCTTCATGCAATTTTAACATTTTCTATCAAAATGCATACATTTGTTAAAAAAATCAACCATGAATTTATTTAAGATGTGTTACTTTATTTTTTTAATTTCTTTTTTCAAAAAAAAAAAGAATTTGAATAATCTTCAGGTTTATTTATTATGTATCAGATCTTTCTTGTCACCAATTATTTGCACTCTTATATACTTAGTAACTGCAAACGACTTCAAAATATTATCCGTAACTAAATTAAAATAGAAGCTAAATCAGCTTCCTCTAAAAACCGTTAGAGAAAATGCCTTATTTCAGGAGAAAATCCAAAAACACAAAAAGTTAGTTTTCTCATAACCGTTTTGTCAATTGAGAGATTTAAGATGTTGAAAAAATAGCTACCTACCATGTACATAAAATATGAAGAACATATAAAAAGTTAAGAACTATTTTTCTTTTCCTAAGCACAGTTGCATCCAACGCTCACAAGCGTTGCTTTAAACATGAAAAATAATTCATTCTCCTTTCCTAAAACTTCTAAAACACATGCTTTCCATTTTGTTAAAGTTCAATGAATTCAAATCGCATTCATCATTTTCAATTAACTATCTTGCCCATAGTTTTGAATTATTCTGTTTTCTAAATCAAAATTACACAATTTCTTTAGGAATCATTTTGCATAATGTCGATGCGTTATTGCTGTTTAGTCGTCCAGAAGAATATATATTTGATACGGATACTCATTTGAAAATATTACGATTTTTATAATTACAACAAATGAATTTGCATAATAAGACTGACGCATACAAATTATAAAAAATTTTGATAAACATTTATCTTACAGTCAAAGTATACATTCGAAATTATAATGTTTGCTTCAATGTATATTTGATAAAGAAACTATTGACTATTTTATATTTTAACAAACATTTAATTTTAACCTTTAATGCAATTTACTTTCAAATAATTCTGTCGTTTAATCCCGGACACTGAACTGCACATAATATTACATGTACATACATTCTTTTTTGATATATAAGATCTAGATACATTTTCTTCATAAAAAGATAAACTAATTGAGAGATCTCAAATCAATTGAACAAATCAGCTTTTTTGATGGGAATGATATAAACCCGAAATATTTCTTAAGCTTAATACCTTTTTGTAATTACCATTTAAAGTGTTGATTAGCGCCTACGAAAGCTTAAATGAAATCTCAAAGCATGTTTATAAATTGCATATAAGAAGAATTTTTTAATTTGCACTGTTTTATATATAAAAAATATTGTAACTGAATATTCAGAGTATTATATATCGATTAAAACATTCATTCATCAATTTGAAACATCCATTTTCAAATGGTAATGAAAACAGATGTTTGAACATATATTTTTTTTAATTGAAATATATATTTTTTATTATTTTTCATGTAGTGCATTGATTATAAATAGAAGTTCGTCTTAATCTCAATTTAATCTTTATAAAATGAGAACACAGACTTTTGGGTTAACAGTGAATTTTTATGTCATCAAAGTTTATAATATTGTCTTTCATGATAAATTTGAAATATACCATACGAATTTCTAATGAAATCATTTTGAAATTTTTGAGAATTAACTTATCAAAAATATTTTTCTTAGAAACATTTAGAAATTATCTAATGTAGAATAGAATAAGAAAAAATTAGTCATTCAAAAAGTTTAAAACGTTAGTTTCTTTTGTTTGCTTTTAACACCATTTCTTGTTAATTTAAAAAATAACCGAATACTTTGTATATTATATCCTACAAAGTAATCTTTTGTTTTGTTTCCATCCATTAAAAAAATATAACAAAATCCTCTTTTTTTCTAAAATTCTCTTAAAATAGCAGTAGAAAAATACGAGATTAAATATATATTGTAGAC
This sequence comes from Argiope aurantia, assembly GCA_026543865.1. Taxonomy (NCBI): domain Eukaryota; kingdom Metazoa; phylum Arthropoda; class Arachnida; order Araneae; family Araneidae; genus Argiope; species Argiope aurantia. Next base: position 59,122 of record JAPMOR010104000.1, on the reverse strand, counting down.
AACATGAAAACTTTATCCACTAAAGTAAATTCTGTAAAAAAAAAAGTCTTAAATTACTGACTCTTAAATTTGTTTAGAAGGATGCGTGTACATAAAATATTGTATTTTAAGGCATTCCATGTAAGCCATTTACATTAATAGGTTTATAAAAATAGAATTTTAAGCTACTTTTAAAAATAAAAAAGAAAAATAGAAAATGTTTTGTGGAAAAAATAATAGTGTAGTATTAGTATAAAGGAATTTCAAACAATAAATAATTTTCTTTAGAAGGATCTTGAAAGGCCCAATTTAATATATTATTATTTCAGCACATTTCTTCCCAGTTCTTCTGTTAAATACAAATATTTTCTAAAAAAGAAAAAAAATCATTGTTTCATTTTTCTTTCTCTTTTCTTTTTTTTCTTTCGAAAACATATTTCATTCAGTATTTACAGTGGTTTGAGGAACACAAGCGAAATAAAAGTTGTGTTTTGCATATAAAAACATTTCAGTATTTGGCCGGAAAAGAAAATTACTCATTTTGCTTGTGACTTTCTTTCCCAAGAATAGTTTTCGACATGGAATTTTGAAGGGTGTTGAATAAAATATGAACGATTTATTCATCTCATGTTTTTGTTTTATCTGTTCCGTGTTTCAAAACTTATAATAATACACTTAAAAAAAGAAACAATTTAAGGGAAAATCAATTATTTTCTTTGAAAGAAACAACAGGAAGAAAAAGAAACACACGGTGCATCATTAAATGTAAAAAAATTAAATCTAAATGTTCTTGTTACCTGCTTTAATATATTTTAAACAGAAAATATTTAAGATTTCATGAAGAATAAATTAAAATCTATTTCAAGAGAAAGAGATTTAAGAGACTCAATTGCATTGCAACATCATTTAATAGCTATTCTCTTTAATATTTCCAAATAAAAATCTTTCATGGTTGATTTATTTTTTAAAAAAAATATGTTACGTGGGTAAATGACACTGCTTTATACAATAAAAGGAAATTAAAAGATTTAAATATCCATATATTTATTAAGTCCATATATTAATAAAAAAACACTCAAAACACGATTTACGTTTTATTCAACTGATGATTTTACAACCTGTGTGCTAAAAATTATAGGAATATATTAGTTCCAAATAATTTAAAATGTATTTTGAAATACAAACCATGCTTATTTTCTATTGTTCGCAATTGCATTTCTTAAAACAAAAGAATCTTCAATTAGCCTTGGATAACATTCATGTCTCTTTACACGATAAATTGAAACCTATCGAGATTAATTCAGTCTTCTTTCTAATCTGTTTGACTTTTTTTAATACAAAAAAGTATTTTCAATTTGATCTTATAAAACAAAAGCAAAACTCTTATAGAAACATGGAAAATGTCATAATTAAAATGCTCTGAAACGATTTAAATCAATGGTTATGTTTATAGAAAGAAAAATAATATAATTAAAATGTCGTGAATCCATAAAGATTATTGGATACTTTTTAATCGTATTTTTTGATTAAAAAATCGAAAGTTCTTTATTTTCCCTACCCACTTTCTTGGAACGTTTACGCATTACCAAAAATTCATTTCACACAGTATCTTGGATGAAAATACTAAATCTTATTTTGCAGTAATATTCCAAACTAAGTTATTGATAGAATAAGAAATAATTAAATGAAATAAAGAAATCAAATCAATCAAAACGAAGCCTTTATATAACAAAGCTATTCCCAAAAGGCAACACAATTTTTACAAAAAGAGTCAGAAATATACAAGAAAGAGACTCAATCTCTTCATAATTATTTTCTGTATAATTGATACCTGTCTTGAGTGTATTCTAAAAAAATATTTTTTAATAATAAATCTAGAATAAAAGTGTTGATATTATAAATATAAATCAGAGTTCATTACATTTTAAATTTATTTTCAGAATTTTAATCATTGATATATTACAGAATGCTCAGTAATAAGAATACATTTCAAAAAAATAAAATAAATGATGGTCCTATTTACATAATATGTATTCAAATGCAATTTATTAATGCATTCGTAATGTAATGTAAAAATCGAAATCTTAAGGGTTTTTTTAATTATTATATTAACGGTGTGTTATTGTAGATATTATGTCATTGCATCTACAAATAATTTATAATTAAGGAACAAGATATAAGACCTCAAATAGGCAAATAATTGTACGAATTTTAGATTATAATCCTACTTATGGTATTAAATTTATATCTTATTATGTTTAGAGGTACACAATTTTTTTCATGGCAGTGGCCTACGAGTGACTTCAAGTATATTCATATAGTATGTCAATTGCTGATAAATAACTTTCAGAAATCTCTAGGCTGATTCCTCAAATTTTTGTCCTGAAAACATTAAAATTTAAAATGCTAAACTTTCCAAAGCACGTATGAAGAATTAACGAATGAAATAAATTAAACTCGAGACTTATAGACTTACAAAAAGCTAATTTTCTGACGATGACGTTCATTTTACATTAGGAAGGATTTCATCATGCTCCCTTCTACAAAATAATTTACCAGAATTAGTATATTTTTCATGGCATCACTTTCAAAAATTCCATAAATTCATAACACAGAATTCATGATAATAAATGAAATGATAACTGCGACCAGAGCATTAGCGAGAGAATATTAAGAAAAAAAATACTTAGATTTAATTTATTAAAAATCTTCTACTTGAAGTAAAACTTGATAAGAAAAAAAAACATCTACCAAAACCAATTAACAACTTGATAATAATTTATACTTAAGTAATTTCTCAAACATACCTTTTTCTAAATATATATTACCTAGTAAAATTGAAATCGGCACACTTTTATAAAGGAAAAATTTCAAATATAATGAATTATCAGTAATTTTTTTTCTTTAAATTCATGAATCATTTATCCAGGGAAACCGTTTTTCACTGCTTTGTTTTTGTTTATACCCACATTTTTCATTGTACATTTGATATTTTTATTCAGTGGCATCCTCAAAGCTCAGTCATGGTTGATAGATATACTCCTTGACAAAGAATCTCTTCAAAGGAATTGACTAAGATATCGCCGTGATCAAATTACATCGTCCAAGAGATTGGTTCATAAAGTTTCAGAGAAAAGGCGGTGAAAGAAAGCCACCAGAATCTCAGAGATTCAATTTTGAAAAAGGTTTCATTTGTTCCTTTGCGCCAAGGTGGATTTTCGTTAAGCACCTACTTAACGGTAATACATTCAGCCTATACTAACTTCTTCATGGAATTGGGTATCTATGTACCAATTAAACAAAAGAGTCTGTATTTCTAAAATGGAAAATTGATATTAAGTAAGCTTCTGCTGAGAACCAATACAGAGAATTAGTGTTTCCTCCCTTTAAATCATTTTTAAAAATTTTAATTCATATAATTATTACTATGTGAAAATGTGCAAAATATTGTTTACGGCATAAATTGCTCACAGAAATTATAATTTTTTAATTTTATTTTTGAACAAAAATGTTTTATTTTTGGTGAATGTATATATATATTACAATGAGTAATCAGATTATTTAGTTAAATCCTGAGATGAAATGATTAGTTAGTAATGCATTGATGACCTAATGTTTGAAATAAAAAATTTTCTTGCAAATTCTCATATACGATAATACTCATGATATTTACATACTTACTTATACACTAGCACAAGTATACACACACATATACCTATATAAAAGGTAACGGATCAAGTTCTTTTAAGCGCTTTAAATTCAAAACAGAGAGGAAAATAACGCTTATCTATAGAAAGATGACTATACTAAATGTATTGAAACAGATTATAGAAATAGTAACTTCGAAATAAGGAAAATACAAAAAATAACTAAAAAAAATAAAGGATATCGACCAAAGAAGTCCAATTAGAAAATTAAACAATACCTTAGTAGAAAGATGGAGTTATATCTATATGGATGGAAGATTTCATGAAGTTATCTCGAAATACTTGTGTTTTCTTTCTCCGTCACTTAAATTTCATTTCGTCATTGCTGAACTCGGAAAACTTTATAATACAAAAGGATGCTTTCTTTTTAGTTTGTTACGCAAAAATTTAGGAACCGAACACATGTTTATTGCTATGTAAATGAATAGTGTATTAAAATGCAAATCTAATGTTTAACAATTTGAATAAATTATGTTGTTTAAAATATATATCTAAAGTCTGTTTTAATATTATTTGAATTTTATAATTGCATTATTATTTTACATTATACATATGGTTTGCCTTTTTTTGTCGCTTCTCTTTTTTCTTTCCTTTCTTTTAAGGAGAAAAAAAACTAAAAAAAAATGAAGAAAAAAAAATTGTAAATGAGGCTCCAAAGTCAATCCCTTGAAAATCAGAGGGGAAAATTGGAAACGTCCGAGAAGTTAAATAAGTACACTTAATATTTTGTATGCTGCGAATTTTTAATTTGAATTTTTTCATCAACCGCTTGTAATGTAAAACCGGAAAATTAAAAATACGTATATTTATAGAGGGAATTTTGAAAAAAAAATACAGCAGGAAATTGCGTAAAAACATAAAATCAATCTAAAGTTTTAAAAAATAAGTACCTGTAAATAAACGGGAAGAAATTTTAAGAAAATTTCTTACATTTTTCTGAAAGGAATTAAGTTACATTCAACATTTTTGTCTAGAATATCTTAAAGAATATAATAAGAGATTGTAGAGAATATATTAATTTAATTTTTACGATATCAGAATCCATCACGATGTTGACACTCTCAAACTAAGATATATTAAGACAAATCTGCTCTAATGGAAATTATATTTTCTTATTATTTCCTGATAAAACAAATGCACCGTTGAACGTAATTAAAACAAATAGCAATTAATTAATTTTACTTATATAATATATTTATTACTTATTAGCCTCAATTATAACACATTGGTAAATGAAGACAAGAAATTCTAGCAAGTCGCACACATTTGTAACACATTAAAACTTCAGAAAAAAAGGATGCTAAACTAAAAATATTTATACAAATTAAAGAGTCAGGAATAAAAAAAATTAACCAAGTTAATTGTTTGCTAATTTTCTTCATCAGCTATTATAGAACTAAGCTACTGCTTACTCATTTCGCGATACTAATTTGGATTTTGATGCAATACTTATAACACGTATAACACTTATCTTTCAACATAGTTATTTTTAATTCAGTTCATTTTTAACAGATTACATTATTCATACATATTCAAAACGTTTTATTTAATGCCATTTTTTCTTTGAGATATTCAAATATCTCAAAAAATCTCTGAGATCTTTCTATATATATTTCTTTGAGATATTCCAAAATGTGAATATATTTTGATTTTTTCTAAGTTCGATTCTTGATTTGTTCTTCTGTTTTAATAGGAGAGAAATATTTTTCAGAAAAGGAAGATTTTATATTTGACGATGGCTTTTATGCGAAGAAAATTTATTTCTTCATTTAAGAAATATTTCGCAACCAGTCTAACGCATGTGAAACATTTAAAAACATTAAGTGCAATTTTTAATTTGGAAAAATTGCATTTCCTTAGAACATTTAAAATTTTTAGGTCTTTTTGCTTCAAAAATGCTTTACTACGAATAAAAATTTGTGATGAAATAATTGGAATTCATTCGTTTGATTGAATTATACGATAAACTGGGGGAAATAACGATGTGATTATCCTTTTAGAATAATAAAAATAGAATAAAATTTTGCAATTCATTTCTCATCTTAAACTCGTATATTATAATTATTATTTGCCATAAAAAGAGTTTAGAGTTTAAAAGACATATTTAATTTACATAATTTTGCGATTTTAATAATTTTTTTATCAGAAAAATCACAATTTGAAAATATTGCTACTTTTATTGAAAACAGAAAAAAAATCGGATCAAATAATGAGCATATCATTATATAAAATTAGTCTTTAATTATTTAAATGTAGCTTACCATTAAATGGTATTAGCAGTGCATCTTATTTCATATTATTAATGATTCATATTATTAAGGATTAAAAACGAAGTATTAAATTATAATACAATGATAAGTTATAATGTATATATAATAGCAAGAAATAATAATAAAAAAATATTTGTAATCGTTCAAATTCCATCGAATATCAAACTAGAAAGATAAACTTTGAAGCAGTAAAACTAATGGAACAATTTTTAAATTGATTTTTATTCGTATACACAAAAGCAAATTTTTTGTTTGTTTTATTTATACTCAAAGGTTTAGTTTCTTAATGTTTAACTAATTATTAGATATTTGTGGAATCTTAGAATTAATACCTTAACAATGAATTCTCTAACAATCTTTAAAGCAGGTTCGAAATACACATTTCAATACAAATCCAATTTTAATAATTCTTAAATATTACAATATTGTTTAATCATTGAGAAGACAAAAAATGTATATGCTTTTAAATTCCATCAAATGTAAGTAATTGTAATATCGATTTGAAAACTCCATCTTTAAAAATATGAAACAAATCTAGCTAAATAAAAATGGTTATAAACCCATTAAATTTGCTAAGTTTATAATTTCCAAATACTCAGAATGCTAGAATATAATATTTATAGTTTGAAATTATTTGAAAGAAATCATGTCCATAAATATATCATAAATTTATTTAAAATTTTATCTTGATTCGTCAAATTGAACATACCCATTTTAATTTATGCTCGATCACCTACGTTTTCTTTAATAATTTAAAAATTATTTATTATTTAATGCTTAATTGTGGACAAATATATAATACAAAGAATAGAATTACTGCAATAAAAATTGTTTGTCTCTGAGTTATCAATTACATGAATTCATTTATTGAACAAATTTATAATGTTACTGATATTTCTTCATAATTTCTGGTCAAAAATTTTTTTTCGTCCAGCAATTTCAGATTTCTTCTCTTAAAAAGCTCACATTTTTTTTACCTGTTTTCCAAAGAATTAAAAAACATTATTAGTACTATTAATAATGCGTGCATAAGAATACATTAATTGCTTGGAACTTAGGAAAATTACATACGTAATCTACTCTGTGAATGAATTTAAATTAATTACAACATTTAACATTTCTGTACCAAGTTTCCCATAAAAAATTCTCGTGGCGAAATTATGTATATTCATATTTCTTAAACTGGAGTATGTCAATACAATAAAAAAATATTAGTATATATTTTTTTAAGAAATTATTTATTCATTGTTAAGGTAAATTTTAAAATATTTTTTGATGATAAGGCTTCTAAACTACTTTTTCGTTTTCACTAATTTACGACCTCTTTTTCATCAAATCGGCATGTTACTTACATGAAAAATAGCCTTTAAGAATGTGCTTTCACATAAAATCATATTTGAAACATCATTTATTATTTTTTTATTAATTTTTTACAATTTCAGGAGTTCTCCAACTCCCTATATTTTTGCGATTTTCACCCCCTAAACGTCGTTTGCGATCCTGTGTTGTATGGTGATTCTTTATCATTTTGATGCCTACTATCACCTCTCTGAGTTTCTCGGTCGAATTCGGCAACACGCTGTATATTTTATATATATATATATTCGCAAGAATTTTGAATAAGTTTCAAATATTTCTGCAAACGATGCAAAAAAAAAAAAAACCTTTTTTAAATGTCCACATAACGAAAAAATTTGTTTCCACCCTTTAAAAAAATTCCAAAATGCGTGTAATTCAATGAAAATTATTGCTATAATCCATTCAAAACTTGACTTTAAAGGAAGCTAAAATGTTGAAACGTATTTTCTAAAGTCAATTATTTCCTTTCCAAATGTTACTCACTTTCGAATAGGTACTAATATGATTCAAAAAATATTTTCCTTTTTTCCCTATTGCAAATCCCAAAACCATAAACTCTCGATAATTTGCTTCAAAAAGAATTAAGAGAAAAATGCAATATTAAATATAAAACAGAGAAAATAATTAAAAGAAAAGAACAAAGAATCAATTTGCATACATTATAAAGTAAGAAAGATAAAGTAAAAAAGGAAGCAGTTTCTGGCACTGGCTATTGTACTAGAAATATGTAAAGATCGTTGATGATTAATCGATCTGATGTTTAATTCTGAATCATAAATGGATGGATCAAGAGATATCCGTAATTTAGAGTAACTTTTATATTATTAAAAGTTGATAATGAAGTAAAATTAAATTACAGTTTGTTATGAAGGAAACACTTTGTAAAGGAAAGTATGGAATGAAATCTATTAAGTTGATCAGAAAAATTTCATAACTTCGTTTTATTCTAGAGCATTTAAAGGTTTCAAAATAAAATGAAATACATTTATTTCTCAAATGGTGTTCAGAACATTTGAAGTATCATTTATCCTACAAAATATCATAAAATACTCCAAATAGCAAAGATAAAATCATCTATTTATCTAAGATATGAACTGTGTCGATCACAGCTGCATTAAAATTATGTTGCTATAAAAACTACGAAACATATACATTGAAGATCCAAGCACATCATTTTGATTCCTACTTTTGGTATAATTTTAAAAAGAATAACTAAACAAAATATGCTATGATTCTTAAAATATTTAATATTTACCAATAATAAGGATGGATGTTTATTTTCTTGCGCGCATGTGTTGCTTCTCCACAAGGCGTGGCCGTCTGGCCTAGAGTTACCATTCTTGGCATATAGATATAGTTTGGAAAGTGGAAATATTCAACTCAAAGCAATTTTTCAAATTTTAATTAGTAAAAAATTTGGGCTAGGTTTATTTTGGGTCTTTTCGAAATAACATTCGAAAATATACAAAAAGTATTTTCACATCTTAAAATTAAGAGGATTTTTTTCCAATCACTCTAATTTTTCTGAAAATAATTTCTATTTTTAATTTTTATTAATTTTTAAAAAATACTGTAAGCATATTTTCCTACGATTTATTTCAAATGAAATAAAATTTGACTTGGATGAACACGTTACACATGCATGAAAATTTAGAATTCATCACTGTGTTGTCATTTCGCTCATAAAAGTGCAAATTAATATTCAACTAAACTTAGAAAAAATATATATATAATTTTTTAGGAAGTGTCTGTAAGATATAATATAAACATGATAGTTATGTAGCCTTTAAGACTACATTGTTTATACATGCATAGGATGTCTAATCTAGTTTCAACTCTTAATTTTTACAGATTTAGTATAAGACGTAAGCATTTAATAGAAAAAAAACGGCCTAAATGAAAGAATTAATACTAGTTAATATTAGACATATTCATTTGAAGGATATTATGTATATATTATATGGGCATTTTTCTATAACATATCCATATAATAAATGGTTTAAATGAAGAAAATAACACAATTTTATGCCGTATGTCAATAAATGCTCTGATTAATAAAGAATTTTATATTTTATATATAATTCCCATTGCTATGAGTCAATATTAAAAGTCCACTATTAAAACTGATTCAGTCATGAAATTTTAAATATTACGATCTTTAAAAAAAGTGCCATTTTATATCACTTCATTGACTGTTTCAACGAAGTTACGCCAATCAGTGCCTGGCTAAATAGTCTGAAATAGTGATATTCAGAACTTCAGAACTTAATCAGATTTCGTAGCAGCAGTTAGAAACAGTTTAAAAGTTGGTTTGTCAGGAATAATTTTCTGAATTCGATTCTTCAGGACAAAACAGCACTAAAAAATTTTGGCTTGATTATTTTTAGAAGCATATTAGCTAAAGATAAATATTATTATTTTAAATCCTTTATAAAATAAAACTGAAAAGTTAATGCAACAAGAAATTTTATTGTCTTATTTTTAGAGATATTGTATTAACTATAAAAATTATAGTAGTGTGCAAAAGACTTCAATATTGAAGGTTATTGTTTTTTGTTTAACATGTAGAAAATTGTTTTTAAAACATACTTCATTTAAGCATATAAAGTAAAGTTTAATAACTTCCACTACAAATAAAGTTTAACATTTTACGAGAAATGAAAAATCGAGTGACCTATAATGCAATAAGGCGAATGGAGTTCAATGGCCTTATTGGATTATGGGAGCAATCTGAAGCTTCAAAACATTTTGGTGAATGATATAAATAACATTTTGAATAAAAAATGTTAACAATATTTGCTGCATAGGTTATTTGAAATAAATTTAATTTTAACTATTTAATTAATTGATTGACTTTACTATTTTTGATTCTCATCAATATTTCTTGAGTAGTTTGCGATGCATTTTTTCACTCAAACTCCGAAGAAACACAAATATATTTTAAAAGGTCTGTTCGAAATCATGCCAAATCAAATTAGTAAAATTTCATTTATAAATTTTGAATTTAATAGTAAACGATAAAAAAATATTTAACCCATTTTGGTATTTGCTTATTTTTATTATCCCTTTTCTTAATTTGTCAGATTAAGTGTTTTCAGATTGCACTTAAATAATGGATTTACTAGGCAATCTTCAGTTCATTCTAAGATCGCCAAGCTCCATATGCATGAGATGCTAAGATTACAGCAAAATGATTGCATTCCAGAATTTACTTGGCAATTTTCAAATTACGCCAAAATTACCAATATCAATTTTTTTGTCAATCGCTAAGTTGACGACGATTTGCGTTTTAGGATGTATATCCCCTGAAGCTGTAAAAATAAACAAATACTAACGATCTTATTCTATTGGAATTTGGCTGATTTTAAAAAGCTTTACATAATTATTTTCATGCTTCTCAAGTGATAAATAGACTGCATAATTTTCTAAATGCAGTATATAATCTCCTACAGGTATTTAACCTAAAATGTAATTATGGAAATTTCAGTCGACCTTTGAGTTTATTTTACCGTTGCTTTATAATATGAAAATGGCCATTTCAAACTCTGTAAAAAACTGTATTTACTACATTAGAAAAGCAAAGCAGCAACTTTTCCAATAACATTTTCAGCACATATTTTAACACAACTTAAAAATTTAACACAAAAATTGCTTGAGATGAAATCCTATTTGCAGTGTTTTAGTTGAATTGTAAATTCTTGGTGAATTAAAACTGTAACCCTTGCTACTAACAAAATGTGTTCAGACTGCAGTTTTGAACCTTGCATCATTTGACTAACAAGGGACTAGAAGGCGAAAGCTACTTGGAGATTCCAGTTGAAAATATCTCTGCATGCCTTAAAAGATGAAAGAAACAATATCCTTTAAAAGCAGCCTCATTATTTATATGTACGAGTTCTTTACGATAAAAGCTTTTCTGAATATTCGAAATGAGTATCAGATTAAATGGCTGAGCATTTATTTTTCCGAAATAAATCATATGTTATAAAATATTCCAGAATTTTTATGCTATTCCTTCTTCTCAAATCGTCTTCTCAAATAATATAATTATTATATAATTTATATGCAGCATTATTTTAATTTCTCGCTTTCAATATATAAGATTTTATTAACTTTATAGTCATTTTTAAAAATGAAAGTTTTTGAATCTTAAATGTCAATTGTGTTAAACTGAATTGTTAGTTCTTTGAAAAAATAGAGACTCAAGCGTTAGAGTATTGAAGAAATGATTTTACATTTTAAAGAGCGAATTAACTACAGAGATGAAAGCATTTGAGTACCGTTTTTAAATTTGGACCATGAAAATGCCATTTCCCGTGAGATTATTATTAGAAAAATTTAAAAAAAAATGATTTGCATTTGTAAAAACTATTTGTAAATGGATGGAAAAAAAACAGCAAAAAAAAAAAAAAAATGGAACAGATTTATTTCCTGTCAGAAGTAAAGTATTATCTAGTTATTTTGAACATCGTAACAGTTCGAACACAAATGATGCAACTAAGTTTGAATACCATTTGCTGTCTTAAAATTAAAATAGACGTACGAAGGAGACTTAACTATATTACATAATATTATATCATTTATTTTTCTGCCTCTATATAGCTTCATTTTAGCATTTTAAAAATGATTCTAATATATTTTCTAATAATTGACATGGAAGATTCATCAGATCCAGCACAAAAAAAAAATCATCAGATCCAGCAAAAAAAAAAAAAAATCAGAACCAGCACACACAAAAAATCATCAGATCCAGCACACACAAAAAATCATCAGATCCAGCACACACAAAAAATCATCAGATCCAGCACACACAAAAAATCATCAGATCCAGCACACACAAAAAATCATCAGATCCAGCACACACACAAAATCATCAGATCCAGCACACAAAAAAAATCATCAGACCCAGCACACAAAAAAAATCATCAGATCCAGCAAAAAAAAAATCATCAGATCCAACAAAAAAAAAATCATCAGATCCAACAAAAAAAAATTATCTGATCCAGCAAAAAATTCATCAGATCCATAATGAAACTAAAAAGACTGAAACTGCGTATTTTCAATTAGAAATGCATATCGTTAAAAAATTTGCAATGGTATGTATCTCGTATTTATGCAAACATTTCTAATTGAGCATCTAAAATAGATGACTATTTCAATTGCTGCACGAAGACCAAATGGCAAACATAGAAAATGAAGCATTTTTGCTGCTTAAAGAGCATCTCATAGTTTGAATCCCGACCACAACAAGAATTTCCTTATTTTTTTTTACTTAACTTTTATTATTTATTATGTTTTGACAGATATCTACAATTTTTTTCTGAAATTATCTTAGAACCTTAACAATGATTTTTCTTCAAAATTTAAAATTTGCAACAAGAAATATATATTGATCTTATAATCTAGAGAGGCGTAAGGATATCACTTACACATATATTGTTACTATTATCTACTTCCACTGTGGGTTCCTCATACATGTGCCGAAAGTTTTTCGCATAAATAAGCATGGATCTTGCTTTTCTGGTGGGTATAGAAATGACTGAATTGCCTCCGTACAGATGCCTGGTTGTATCACTTCATGATTGGTGGGTGTATGGGTTGTATCCTAATGGGAGTCAATTTGAGTTCTCTTCAGTGCTCGACTATGCTGCCATAGCGATTCGATCTTCATATAAATACAGAAGTTTTGGCATGGAAGAATAGATTGTTTCGTAGTCACTAATATCTAATTCTGCATTTAGATAAAATATCTGGCTACTAAAAAGTAAACTGTTTACAACAACGCTGGAATAAAAGGCCCTTATTATAAAAAAGAATATCGTTACGGAGTTTTTAATTTTATGTACATTTATATTTTAACTAAATTTTATAAAATAATTGTTAATAACAAAATAAATTAAAGATTGAAAAATATTAATATATAAAATGGAATAAATATGAGCAATTTCTTAAGTAAATTCATCTTTTGAAATTTTAATAAGCTTAAATGTTGAATTCTAATTGAACTTCAATTCAATCAGTACTATTGTAGCACTTATACACTATGGTCTTATCTATTTTCAAGATGATTATTGCAAAATTTACACTTTAATTCCTTGAAAGTATCTGAATATATAGCAGTCAATAGCAATTTAAGAAACCAATTTAAATGATACATGTAGAGTATATTAAGCCGAAGCCAGATGTAAACAAGGACAATGAGTGCAGAACATATGGCATAATGGCTCATTATGTTCGTTTTTCTAATTTGAAATGTCTTGGGTTCAAATCCTGCAGTCAAAAATAATTATTCTACTTTTTTTTATTTTCTTTATAAAAAAGAATCAATAAGTATTTAAAAAATTCCACCAAAGCTTTCAAATGATTTTGCGCTGGAAAAATTTAAATTTACAAGAATATGTATGATATTTTGATAATATGCAGAGGTTGGATGTTTGTACACCTCAGAGAGTAATAAAATTAAATAAACTTTGTATATAGGTGGCCTGTCCGTTTGGGATATGATTTATAAACCGAATGCGTCGTCTGACCGCGGTTCGAAATTACGAGGTCCGTCCCAAAATAGTCCTAGTGTTGCTTTACAACGGGACGTTAATATAACTAAACTAAACTAAATTATAAACCGAATGATACACTCAAATATTTTGTAGTTAGAATTGAACAATATGTGACTAGAGGTTATAGTTCCTTTTTTGTTTTCGATTTTTTAGTTCAACTATTCGAATCATGGCAAAGAATATACATGTTTTCTTCATATTATCTTCTCTTTTTTTTATTACTTTATTTTGCGCCCGGAAAAAGTCTAATAATTTCTGATTAAAATATAAACTTTTTTTCAATATGTAACACGGTTTCCACAATCTAAAAAAATCCAGATCTATCAACTTTACAGGAATTAGTACATTTAATCGTATTGTGCAATCAGATGAAAAAGATGCTTAGAGAAAGTCTTTACAAACCAACTAGATAATCCTTCTTATTGATTTTTATGTAGTTCAAATGCTTAAAACAGAATGTTTTATAAAAGCTGCAAAATTAAAATATAATAATTCTTTTAATCTCGCTTTTTAGTGGCAAATTTCCAAATGTCACGCGAATTTCATTTACTAAATTCTTTGAAATCTATTCATATTATTCAATATGAATATATATCAAAATGAAATAACTTGAAACAAATGAATCAATTAGATTATGCTAATTATGTAACATCATCACTCTTTGTCATCAATAAGATTAAAACATCTATTAACATATATTAAAAACATAAATTACATTACAAAATGTTCAGAATCGAAAACAGATGATATATAAATTTTATCACATTATTAAAATGTACTAATGCCGCTCATTAATAAATTCTATACTCTAAATAATTTATATAATAATTGCATAGGTAAATATATAATCCCTATCAATTTGGAACAAAGAAATTGCATCCTTTATTTATTGTTTCGCTTTAACTTTTTTCTTATTTATAATTCATAGATGTATCCCTAGCTAGCAACATTTCAGTTCCCGCTTTCAACTCCCCAAAAATAAATTTTTCGGAATACTGCTATATTATTTAAAAAAATAAATCCTTCTTAAGATTCTCCCGCTGGAGTGGTGTAGAATTTTGGAGAGTAGGAAACCAGCTCAGGTGTCGTCCTCGTCATCTGAGAGCGATTCAAAACTACGAGGTCCGTCTCAAAATAGCCCTAGTGTTGCTTTAAAACGGGGTGTTAATATGACTACACCAAATCAAACTGTTTAAGATTCATGCTTTTCTGAAACATATATTGTAAATAAATTGTTATTATTATTATTTTTATTAAAAATTATATACTTTTATTTATCATGAGCATTTATTTTTATCCACATATACTATCCATTGTCAATTAAAGTTTTGCTTATAGATTTACGCTTATAATAAGATTAAATTAATTTTAAGAAAACTTAAAAATATTCTGTGTATTGATTCTCAGTTTTCTACTACAATTTTCAATTTTCCGCTTTATTTGTAAGTTGTGAAGAAGCAAATAAGCCTCTTATCATATTTTATATTGCTAACTCTCCATAGCGAATCAGAAAACTTCTGAAAACACCTTCACCTTTTCCAAAAGTCTATCTTTAGCTTCACGCCAATATCAGATAAGATATTTGGAAGACTCTCCTTTTAGAGTTTTTTCGAAGTGGAATTGCATTTCCAAGAACTATCAAAGAACCAGAAATTGGAGCCGACACATGTACTCCTTGCTTTTATTTATTTTTTGGTTCAATTTGTATTCTTTTTTACTGCCCATGAAAAAGGTATCCAAGGAAAAAAGATAAATATATTCTACATTTTTAATCAAAAGTGATTATTCTTTGTTTTAATTCTTTAATCTGGAAGATTATCATTAGAAAATTATATTTATGTTTCATGAAAAAAACATGATAGTTTCTTTTATTAATCATACTAATTCGGTTTGTAAAATTAAATAGATTTTGTTCCAAAGATTTAAATTGTTTGCAAAACCTGATTTTAAAAAATGATGCATGACAAATATGTATAGTTTTCAGACATTACATTTAGGATAAAATATAAAGCATGATAAATATTATATTTTGGAATAAATCACGCACCATAAGTATAGTTTTCAGAATTAAAATTTTACACCAGGGTCGTACATTGTCGATTTATATGCAGTAAGGGTTTATACGCAGTCAAGGATAACATGCATTGTCGATTTATATGCAGTAAGATTATATTTGCAATCAAAACTGATAAACCAAAATGTTACGTTTCGTTGAAATGCGATTTAATTTTGCTGAAATGCTCTTAAAAAATGATATGAATTTTGTACCGTTCATTTCAGAATTAATTTATAGTTTACTCACGTTTCTAGAATTTAAAAAAAATATTCTGGGCTTCGAAATCTTTTTAAACAGAACAAAGACAAGTTTTTTTTTCAGTAGTTGCATTTTGCCATTACTATAGTACTTACTCTATATCAAACTTTATTTGTGTTTCTTTGCACGGTGATAAGTTAATCTTTGCTTCAATTGCTATTTCTAAAATTTAAAATATTTTTTTTCTTTTAGAATTATATATTAACATAACTCCTTATTTTCTTTATTATGGCTAAAAATGTTGCTGCTGCTGATAATTTCAGGAAATATTATTTATAAGCTAAATATACTCTAAAACCTAACTTTCACCGATTTTTCTGCTTTACAAATATTGCTTTTTTTTTTCTTTTAATTCTCACAATTTTAATGTGTCTAGATCTAATTGAATCTGCATTAAAAAAAAATTTTTTATATATTTTTTTTTAAATATTTTTTTTTTTTACAAAAACACAAACATTAAATACGTATATATTTAATGGATGCATTTTTAACGGACATGCGATAAAAGTTTTCTTAATATAACGTTTTTAATTCAAAACCAGTAATATGAAATGGAATTATATACGAAAATTGAAATTTAAAAAATATATATATTATTTTCTTAATAAATATTTATAACGTTTTTATTTCTTACGGTAAAAGATATTAAATTCAAACGAGTCTTACGTTTATTTATTTTCCATATTATTTTGTTAAAAGTTTTTCAAAAGCCATTCCGATAAATATTCCGGAATTCGTTTCATAGTAGAAATAAAGTGCATAGTAAGTGCTTTTCCACCAAAAAAAAAGATAGCCATGGGTCAGGTTTTATAATAGCAAACATTTTGTCTTCTTTATGTTTTAATCAAGAACAAGAGTTAATGCATATAAATAAACATAACAACATTCTCAATATCATTGGGAAAAAAATGAATGCCGAAAAAAGTTAACAAATGAGCAAAAAAAACCAAACAAGAATTTTATTGGTAAATTTAGTGGTGAATTAAAATCTTTCATTAAAACCTTATTTTTTAATATATGTTGAAAGTCAAAAGGTTTTTTTTTTTAAATATTACATTTTTTACAAGAAAACTTTAATAGCCAATCTAAATAGCTAATTTTAAATATGTAGCTCATAAAATATACTACTGTTAAAATATTCTGAATTTAAATTGCTTTTTTTTTAAATAACTGATGGATTTTCATTTTTTAAGTCCATTACTGATTGCATGTAAAAGTAGAAAAAGCTAATTCAAAACTTATGACAGAATGAAAAATAAATTTTTTGCAAATTGTATTAACGATTTTGAATAAAATTTGATGGAAAGGGAATTTTATATTTTCCTAAGTATATTTATTTTTATCACAGAAATAATAAATGTAAAAGGGACGGTGACTAATATGTCGATGTCATATTCAAATCCCCGTCAAAGTGGATTGCATATTTTGTTATTATCAGTTCAGTAAACCGTTGGAAAGATATCAATATTTATTTAGAAAAATCTATAAATCGCTGGAATGAAAAATAGTTTGAAAATTTCTAGCTTCGTTTCAGTCTATAGATTATTAAATTTGCTTATCTATCATATTTCGTGGTTAGAAAATATTTCGAAAATTTTCACTCAAATGTTAAATTATGCAGCAAAATATAAGACATTTTAAATATAGATCTAAATTAAAAGTTGAAATAATATTATTTAAATTATTTATACCTATGGTCATTAAATTGGTTATATTTAATCGATTTCTTATAATTCGCTGATATTGTATTCATAATAACTTGTTTAAAAATACACTTAAAATTTTTATGCTTAACTATCTGTGAGGTAGTCTAATCATAACGTGTAGATTGTATTTATCATTCAAAGCATTATTATATACATTATTATAACACAATCATTCTGATATTTTAAAGGTGTAAAATCTATAAGGTGTATGTACACACTTGAAACTTCGAAAATCTTTCAAAATATCGAATATTTTTTTATTGTTTAATAATGTTCTCTGATCCTTTAGCTTTCAAACGATACCAAGATGTTGTCAATATTCGGAATATTTCTCGAGTTATAATTATTTTTCTTGATGTGCATTCATTAAAAACTCTAGTTACGGGATTTTTAAAACTCATTTTATGACGAATGATATTTTTCCACTATGTTACTTCATTAAAACAATCATAACTCTACAAGAAATTAACCAAATACAGTTATTTAAGTTTCAAATTAATCTGTATGAAATAGAGGATGTTTTGTGCGTCAATCAAAGTTATATTTATAGAAATAAATTCTTTATAGCTGTTTAAAATCGCTGCTTTTCATATCTCGCTTTTTCTATTCATCGTTGATGAAAAAATTGTTTAAAAAAAACTGAGGCAGACAACATGAAGACTAATATTAGACATAATTTCCAATTAGAATTGTGTGTCTGTACAAATTAGAATTTAAGATATCATGTTTCAAAAAAATATGCTAATTAGCTCATTAAATATTATTTAATTAATTAATAGTGTAATATGGGTTTTTTTTTCTCACTGAAATGAGTTTAAACATATATTAATAACCTACTGTGAAAAAACTGGATTTTTAAAGTTAAAATTTAAAACAAATCTTCAAGTGAGTACGTACACCATAAATCAAACGTATCAGCATTATCTCTTTTATCTCTTGAGAAAAATTACGAATTTAGCCACTAGATGAGCACACAGCTAGCCAAAACAAGAATTATTGTCTACTATGAGTAATTTCTTGTACACATTCTGCTCTTTTGGTAATAATCTCGTTTGCATGTTATTAATCATCAGAATGTTAAATCAGGTCTAGGTTAAGAAAAACGAGATTTTTGTAAAGCAATCATTTTTTTTCCTCTCTCCTATTGACATTGGAAGTTGAAACACGAAACAGACTCGGCATTAAATGTTTCTAAAAAAGGGCAGGAAGAAATCTGAAATTTTATAATATCCAAAAGATAATTAATAGCTATTGAGGTAATCTGAATAATGATAATAAAGTTGCCACTTTCTTTCGAATTTGGAATTTCATATAAGATTATGAAAAATGTTAAATAATGCAAAATTCTATGTGCCTCAGTATTTTTAAAAAGTAATTTTAATGACTTTATAAATTAAAAATATTGCTATCGTTTTATTTGCTGATTGTATTGACTTTGAATATGCAAAAGTAAAAATATTAGCTTCTGAATAAATTTCTTGTAATTTTATGCAATTATCATTAACAGATTTGAAAAAATGGGTAAAATATATTTTGCTTGCTGTAGTTTAGCACAAGCTAAAAAGCTTTTTTAATAAAACATAAGAATAACAATCCATTGAAGAATATTAAAGCTTTTAATTAAGAAACTGAAAAAAATTTTTTTTTTTCTATAACGTTGTATGTGTAATTCTTTCTGATATTGAATGGTCATTTTTTGATGAAAAATGATTTATTTTTAGAATATG
This sequence comes from Argiope aurantia, assembly GCA_026543865.1. Lineage (NCBI taxonomy): Eukaryota > Metazoa > Arthropoda > Arachnida > Araneae > Araneidae > Argiope > Argiope aurantia. The sequence continues at coordinate 39,503 of JAPMOR010104000.1, read as the reverse complement.
TACTCTATTATAAGAATAATATGGTTAATTTTAATTAAAATATAATTAATAAATTTATTAATATTATTCTGTGGACAAAAAAAGATGAACTATTTTAAATTTCTAAAAATAAAAAAAGATAATAAAAAAAGAAATTATAAAATATGAATGTCAGTAGTAATATATTTTAAGTTCTTTAAATGCAATTTTTGGAGATACATGCTTAAAAGAAATATTTGTTTTAAGGGCGCTAAATTTACTGTTTAAAATATATAACGTTTATTAAAACTATTTATATTGCATATAATTTAGAGAATATTCCTTCGATTATAATTAAAGATGCAAATATAATTTTTTACAGGACAGTAGTGATAGGTTCAATTAATGAAAGTAATTTCAATGGAATGGAAAACCAGTTTTCGGAGATCAAATTCTAAAGGACATAAAATTGCACATTTATAGAATATTCAACGGAAAAACATTAAAAATAGTCATGTTAAATTTATATAGGCTATGGATATTTTTTTACATATAGTCTATAGATTTTAAATATATAGACTAAAAGTATGTAGGCTTGGATTCTTGTTTAATAATTTCTACTTAATATTGTTAAATATTTATTATGAATAATAATGAACAAGTATATTTATTTGCCCTTATTTTATATAATGATTAAAAAGTTATATTTAAAAACTAATGTTCACAATTTTTATTCCCAGCAAAAGGCTAGGGTTTAACTAAATGCTCTAACTCGAGATCAAGCTGGAAAGCTATCACTTTTAAATATTATTGATATTAATTGGAGTTTCTTGTTTTTAATAATAATAATAAAAAATTAAAAAAATTAAAAAAAAAAACAGAAATGTCCAAAAATATGAATCACTTCTTGGAGGATCTTCTTCTTAATTATTTATATTCTCATTTAAAATAGCAGCTGAAACGGAAGATATGTGATGAATATCTAATATTTAATATCTCATATATATCTAAAGAAATATTTAATATCTCATATATCGGGTAAAGGATAACATATGGAAAACTCGTATATGATATAGAGACTTTATAACACATATGCAGTGAAATAGAAACTTTTTGATTAAATTGCAAAATCTCTAAAGTTTGCATTTCTGAACATCTCAATTATTTCTAAAAATTTATTACGTAACTCAGTTTTCATATTAAAAACTCCGTATAATTTGAATTATAATCGCATTTATAAATAAAATATTAGTACAGAAATTAATAAATCAAAATTATAGGAGAAACAAGTCGATTATTTTAAATTTATTTGCTAATAATCTATAATTCCTCATTATTTTCAAAATAACTTTTAAAATAAGTTTTGTAAATATCATAAATTAAATGCCATGGTAGAGGTGTGGAAATATATTTCGTCTTTTTTTTTTCTTTTTTTTTATAAAATGTTTGGGGATGATACCTTATGCGCATTCGCATGTTATATCATTTTTCTCGCATTTTCCCTGATTATAAATTCATTAAATAATCTGAATGAAATATATTACATCGCAGCATTGTTCTCTATACTTATAATGAAGCTGTGTGTGTGTGTGTGTGTGTGTGTGTGTGTGTGTGTGTGTGTGTGTGTGTGTGTGTGTGTGTGTGTGTGTGTGTGTGTGTGCGTGTGTGTGTGTGTGTGTGTTGGTGCTCTACAAGCCTAACTATTCGATCTACAGCTACTAAATTTTGCACGTGTATAACTTGGAGGCCGGTAATGCGCACCTCGGTGCAAGTTTTGACGTTTTTCTGCTTTAATTTTCGAAAATGCGATAGCTCATATTTGATTTTTGCATACTATTAAATTTCAAAAAATAATCTTTTCAGTGATATTAATGTTTTAGCTTATAAAATAAATTTCTATTTTAAAAGAATTTTTGTAAAATACTCTAATCTCTTTTTTCACAAAATAAAAATAAAATTTAAGCTGCCCGAGCACATTATTGAGGAAAAAATTAGCTTTTATCAATGTGTTGCCATCACATTGACAAAAGATAAAATTAAAAAATAAGTTGATTATTATTGCAAATTGAACATATTAAATGTATGAAAGTGTAATTTTCAGTACCTACCTGTATGGAATGAAATAAATAATATGAAATGTAATATTTTCTAAAAAAAACAAATGCAAGGAACAATTTTCTGTAACCATTTATACTACCTATTTTTAATTCAATAAAATAGTTTTATTTAAGGCAAACATAGTTTAATATATACAGGATATCGACCTAATCAGGTCCCAGTAGCTAATTGGGGAGAAACATTTGCTATCAAAATTATCTAAATTAAGTAAATAATTATAATTTATGCAATTTGAGTTCAATAAATGATCTGGAGAATAAGGAATTTTTAATTTTTGCATAAATTATTCTTCTTGTTAATCATATTTAACAAAATGTTCTTGAGACGCTAAGATATAAAATAAAAAGAGTTGCGCACCAATTAATTAAATCAATTTTTAAGCTGGTCTATTTATCAAAATTAGAATATCACTGTTCTTTAAAATCGAGCTATTTTAGATCATTTTATCGACCATCTCAAAGAAGATATGCCAGTTATATCCAAAGGTTCCTCGAGAGCAATTCGCCTAAGAATACGAAAATGTTGATTGTTCTAAAATTATAATATTCAAAAATTAGTTCCGATTTGATCGGAGAAGATAGAAATGTTTATTTATTTAAAAGCGGAGTGTTAATAATATTTCGCAGAATATGAATTCTTAGGGGCAAAAGTCTATACAAAATTTAACTTCATAATTTTTGAAGCCTATTTATTGACTGAAACAAAATAAAATATTATTATTGACATCATCCTTTAAATCCTTTTGAAAGTAAAACTGAAAACTGAATTTTACGATGAATCAGTGAAATCTTTGTTGACTAATTAGTGAAGTAATTATGTAATGAACATAAGACTTCAATGCCAAACAACTCTGCTTTCAGTTCTCATCTTTTTTTAATGCATGTTTTGTTTCAATAAAAAAAGATCTTTTTATAGTAAATGCAGTTTAACGTTTCCACTTTAAATTAAAGTTCAGATTTCACGGGTGCTGACAGAAAAGTAGAGATAGAAACGTAGCAAAATAAACACAACGAATTAAGGCACATATAATAAATGAGTGAATTAATTGACTTTCAAAATTAGAAGCTTAAAAATAGTTAGTTGAAAGAATTATTAAGAGACTTAGCCGCATAAAATATATAATTGAAACTTTTCGCAAGCATTAATTCTCTCAATCCGGCTGGTCGCCAAAAGAGGCTAGTACTAAATATTTTCAGTTAAATTAATTAATCGACCTAATTTGCAATTATTTAAAAAAATCAAGAATAAAATAGCTCTGCATGCTGTTGAAGGGCTACCTATGAAACGGGAAATGAAATTCGCAAATATTTTCATACCGGTTTCAGGTGTGAATAACGATTTCGTAAGGGGATGTTTATTTCTTTTATTTTATTATAATATAAAGGGTGAATATTAATATTTTATTTCCGTATGAATGCATAAGTACATGAAGGCGATCTATAGATGTTCAGTCAAGAGTGAAGCGAAAGTGCAATAAAAAAAAAGAGAATGAAGGTTTATCCAATATTTTTTATTCCTTCCAGAATTTCGATGCCATAGCTTTATAATAATATGTTTACTTTCTTTATTTTCGTCCTTTTCGTTCTTCCCTACTTTTACAAAATATAAGAAAAAAATAAATAAATATGAATAAAGGCAGAAATTGAATATAAATTTTAGAATTTGGACTATAAAATACAGCGGGAAAAGAAATAAAGAATGGCTGATGATGCTAATATCTATAACATTCTTTAAGAATGGAATCTTTTTTTTTTCTTTCGCTAGGAGTGAGGGCGGTTCCTTCAATTTCTTGCAATGCAAGTAAAAAAAGAAACTGATAAATAATTCTTATCAGCCTATGAATAGAGAACTTGAATAGAGATTTTTAAAAATCTATGAGTATGCAAATCTTATATATTGTTGCAATGATTCCGAATTAATAAAGAGTTTCCAGAGATCGAAAGAGAAAAATTGCAAATTAAATAAAGAAAATTTCTAACTTTTTTTATTTAAAAGGGGAAAAAACTATGCTTTATATTTTTCATTTGATTATTTATCTTGTCCAATTGTTTTTTCTGCCATAGAGAAAATTGAGAGAACTAGCACTTGTGAGATTTTCAATAGTGAAGGAACACTATCTTCAAACACACGTTTAAGGATTAAAATGCCATATAAAATAACAACCCCAATAACATAACCAGTGTTTGAGACTGGGTAATATGGATTAATTGGTTTTTGCCATTTATTTTAAATCTATTAATAATTTTCAATTAATCCATATGATATATATAGAAATTTCAAAATACTAAAAAGATGGAAATGCTAATAAAGTAGAACTGCGACATTAAATTACTTCTGTTCTGTAGATAATTTATTTCATATATATTTAAACTAAGCTGTGTCATGCTCACATTTATTTTAGATTCAATAAGCAATAATTATTGAATACATTTGATGAAAAATAAAATCTGCCATGTTAAATTATTGGGCTGTTCAATAAATATTTTTTTTTCTGTTTCAAACTACTGCAACGAGTAGGAATATAAAGCAAAATGTGTTTTTAAATATTAATGTAATCCTGAAATGTCCCTCTATTCATTAAAAATTGGAATTATGTCAGTTACTGTATAATACATAATACAACGCAAACAGAGTTTTGTTTCATTGTCCACAAATTCAATTCATTTTTGGGGTAATAAAAGTTTAGAAAGCATTAATGTTTAAATTAGCGAAACCTTCCAAGTTCTTTGCTGCTGAGAAATAAATATTCAGTATTTAAATGAAATTTGAATAAAGCGCATATTCTAACCATTAGTTTAATTAAATATTTTCATCTTTCTACCGTATCAGTAAGACCAGTAATACAAACGAGAATACATTATAATCTATAAATATTTATATATTCTAAGAGTATAATAAATACATTCTCTTCATTACTGAAATATTGTAATTGCATTTTCTCCTGATTTTCAGAATTATAAATAGACTTGCATATTTATCTTGTCGTATATACTGACGGTGCTATTTCTGAATCGCATATTTATAGTTTTATAATAAGATATTAAATATCTATGCTATATTTCATATATAAACATGTAATTACACACAAAACCTTCTATATATATACATATGTGTCTGTATACATATATGTATAATTTAAACGATAAGAAAGCGCTGAGACACGATCACATATCACAGCTGCCTTTTGCTTTGTACTATTTAAACAATAATATAATTTTATGTATTTAAATAATTATATAATTAAATATATAGAAATAATAATAATGAATTTTATTTACAGATTTGTCATCTTATGGAAAAACTCTTGTATGATAAGGCTTGTAAGCTTTAAAAGAAATTTCATTACTTTTGTTAAGACTCGTAAATAATAGCAGTAATGCAGAAATTCAGTAAGAAAACACTGAGCAAAACAAATCATAGTATTTTCGTACTTTTTCAGAAATAGAACTATCATTTGCGCAAATGACACCATGACTTGAAACTATTTCCTTTTATAATAATTCAATTTGAAAGCATTTGATTGCATAGATTAAATCAATATGCACATACGGTCAAAAGATGATCTGATAAATGTTTGAAATATTAAGTATTTCCGATAATTTATTTAAATGAATTTTTTCTAGAAATAAAAAAAAGTATCAAATAATAGCAGAAATATAGGGGTTCAGTGATTATTAAAGCTAATAAACACTGATCAAAAAGGAATAATAATATTTTCGCACTATATCATAAATAGATTCGCACTTTATCATTTCCGCTAAATATTTACAATATTACTCAATGGTGAAACAATTTCTGATAAAATAAATTCGAAAAATTTATTTCACCTTGGAGTATCAAATTCTAATATTCTGCTTAATCTGAAAAAAAAAGAAAATAAGCCCTTGAACACATTTTATTCAGTCAAATCTTCCAAGCGAATCAAAGAACTTCTGGAAACTTCTTCACAAGACTTCACAGTCTATCTTTAGCTCCTGACCAATATCAGGTAAGATCTTTCGAAGGTTTTCCATTTTAAACTCATTTCGTAGTGAAATTGCAATTCCGAGAGCTATCAAAGAACCAAGAATTGAAGTCGATGCTGTCGTATTTGTACATCGCGCTTTTATTTATTTATTTAGTGAATTTTCAGTTTAAATTTTTTATTATTTTTTGCAAAGCATGAAGGATATATACGAAAGTACCTTTGTAAAACTTTTTTTTCTTAAGGCAATTTAACATGCATATTGAAAAAATATGTGAAAATTCTTTTCATATTTCATGAAAAATTCTATAGTTTCATTGCAAAAGTTTGAGGATATTTTCCACCTTGCATTACTTTCTTGAGTTAGTTTCGGAATATAAGCGTTAGGAATTTTGCATATGAAGTGTTTCTGGCATCATCTTAAATTTCAAAAACAACGGATTACACTAACAATAAAACATAGTTATTCATCATATTGTCCAAATATGCTAATATTCAAATTTCTGAAATTCTTGATACGCAATAAATAGTGGCAACAAGCAAAAAGTGAAACATCGAAAAAGTAAATAAAATGGAGTAAATAAGGATGCACTTCTTTCATACGATGCATATTCTTTGTTTTTAAACCGAAGGTAGCGACAACTATATAGTAAATTGTGGTGGCATTGCAGTAAATTAAAATTATTTCATATTTGTTTCACCTGTTTTATGTTTATGGCAAAACAACAAAGAAAATTATATAATAACAATTAATCTCACAATCTGAACCTATTAATAAATTAAGTCATAAAAAATAAAATAAAATTATTATATAGGGAGTTGTTAATTATTCAATTAAAAATATAATTCTCAATCAACTTTATAAAATATATTTCTATTTATTCCTTTTTGATAATTATTTTATAAAATAAAAAAATGAAAAAGGAGATTTTATAGTTAAACATTGGACGAAGATTTTTCATGTTGTAGATCTGAGGTCTAAACGATTTCATGTTAGAGATATGTTTGTAGAAGAAGATACCGCATATTTTTATTCTACAGATTCCTCAACATTTGCTAGAAAAATTATTTAAGAAAATCTTGAAATCATCCCTTTCTTAGGAAATTTTTATAAAAGTTTCCTAAGCAAGAGAATGCTAAAACGTTTTCAGTTTTAGTACTTTTACAATTTTTAAACTCCAAAAATTAATTAAACTTAATTAAATAAATTTAGTCCTAAGAAAATAATTCTTTAAAAAACGAATCTGAACAATGAGTGGGTGTTCAATGAATTATTGATTGCTGAAGTCTTTTCTTGAGTTTAATGTGATTTTACGTATTGAAAAAATGGAATTTAAGTAAAATTAATAAGAAAATGTATAATTTGATTCATCTTTGAATTAACTGCATAAATGAGGCAATATCGAAGGATAACAGTAAATATTCAAGTGTGAACATAGAAAATTAATTCTAAAATGCATTGTAAACTTTAGCAAAATTCTGGAGTCTATTAGCAGTATCGCAATATATCCCGAATATGACATGCTAGAATTCATGATAAATTCATTTTTATGCTGCTTTTCAAACGTGAGAATAAAAGGAAAAAAAGCGATGATTTGAAGTCGCTGACTATCCATTCCATACTAATAACGCGTAAAATTGAACGGGCCGGACATTCGGATGCTTCTATCATCACAACAATATCATCCGAAAGCTGAAAAAGGAGTTTCCCATTCAAACCCAGTTCTTGGGGATATTTACGAGAAATATCTCTGTCCAATGTCTATCGTAAACGAAACATTGTCGACTAAACACGAAATAAAAGATTTTATTTCATGTTCACAGAGGTAGTTTTGGAAAGATAATATCATGGGAAAAGAGATTTCATGATCAGAATTGTGCTCAAAAGAATGTCTGAACGTAGTATTAAAGAGGAATCTCAACATATAATTGGTTATAAATTTGCGAGACGAGGAAATGAATGTGCGGAACATATAGTAATAATTTTAATGAAATTAAAAATGTTATTCATCAGAAAATGGTGTAGAATCGTAGGACACAAGGAAAATGAAAATTTAAAGGTAGTTGTTTTGGCTTTAAGTTATTTTCAAATCATTACGCTTCCTTGTAATCGCATAATGTAAATTCATAGTTCTTCAAATTAAATGTAATTAATACAAATTATATTTCTTATAAACTATATTTCACTTCAAAAACAATGAATTATTCTCTTCGTCTCGCATTGCTCTGTAAATAGATTGTTTCATATTTTAAAAATTCTATTCGATAACTGATACTAGTTTATAAAGTATCTTATAATGCTAAAAAAATAAACAATGTAGGATTTTTTATCAACTCAACAAAGATAATTAATGAAATAGACAATTGTTTGTTTAAACCGATATTTATTAATTATATATTAATTATACTTTATTCCCAATATTATTAAATTGGCCAGATTTATATGCATTCATATAATTGACTTATTCATCAGTAAGTAATATCGAATGGTATCTTTAATGATTATGCTAATACATGCTGTATCCGAAATCAGACTAAAAATACCACTATGTAAATTTCTTCTGAAATTATGATTTAAAATTATGAAAAAATTTTAAAAAATCAATCCAAATTTGATTTGTTATAAATTAATTTGCGAATTCTCAATCGAAATAAATAAAGACTAAATCTGTTAATCACATGCGATTTAAATAGTTTTCTGAATGTTCTTTTTAGAATTTAGTGATACAATTTCATTATAAACATTTTAGCAAATTTAAAAACTAAATGCCCGTGTCTTTCTTTATTCATAGAGTATGAAAGTAAACAATTCTTATTATATTATCTTTCTATCATTACTTAAAGCTTATTTAATATAAATTATGTAAAATATTCTCTATAATTTATTATAATGCCGCTTTTGATATTAATAGAGAATCAGTTTATGCATTGAATGCAATTCAGAAATGCCATGGACATATATAGCAGGTTTTATTGTCTTTGATATACTTTATCATCTAATTCTGACTTTGTGTCAAAAATATTCAAAAGAATGCCTGAATGTCTGATAGACAATGCGGATTTTCTGGAAAAATATATACACTATTTTCCTTCAACACTTCCACATGTTATACAATATGAAAGTTCTTGATTAATTATAACGAATATTGCTCTTGCAATTTGAAATCGAATATGGATAACTAATTTTTATAGAAAAAGAAACAGTTATAAATAGATTTACAAGCTTCTGATAAAATTATATGATAATATAAAGAACTAGGATAAGTTTTTAAAATTAAAATTGCACTCACGTCTTCGAGAATCACAGAATTAAAAAAAAGCCTCATGAGAGAAAATGATAATAAAATCCTTAATTTTAATAATTTTTCGATTAGTGAAAATATTAAATGTATGAATCTATTTTTTTTCTAATTTTATCGATACTGACTCATGTTTATTAGATAAAATCTTAATTAGAAAAATTATGGACTTCTGAAGAGTTTAGTTGGAAAAGAATATGACATTTTTCTGACTCTGCTTAAACTTTGAAGAAAGTTCTTCTTGATTTTTTTTTCTTTTTGAATATAAATAAAAATTATACAAATTAAATAAAAAAAATATGACTCAATTTTTCCTTGAAACAAAAAAAACACATTTGTATGAATAATTAAATTCTTCAAAAAGAAATGAGAATGGAAATTTAAAATTGAAAATGAATGATTAATTATAATAAGAACTTAGTAATGATTAACCAAATCTTTAATCATAGTTTTAATGTTTTTTTAGCTTTAAATAAAAATAATCTATGTTATCAAAACGATGTTTATTGATTTTTAGAAAAATAAATAATTTTACTAATATACAGAATCAAAAATAAATAAATAAATAAAAGCTAATAAAAAATATGTCTGCTTTGTTATGTTTAATTCACAAAAAAAAAACATTTAGAAAGAAGAAAATATGAAGAACATTTCTATAAATTCATTTTCAGCATAAGCTAACACTCTTTTCCAATTTCCGAATAATAAATTGTTATAACTTCACCTAAGATTGCTAAAGAATTTGAGATCTCTGCTCTCATATTAGAGTAGAGTGGGAAAATGAGCATTTAATCCAGACAAAGGAGATGCTTTGAGTGTAATTTTCCACAAAGCGGACGCAGTTTATCCGCTCCTTTGCCCGAACTGTAAACCAAATTAATCTTCTGGCAACTATAATATCTTCAGAACGGATAATGATATATGAGAATTTTCTGCTGCAGTAATCTGAAATGCTTGCACTAAAAGGATTCACTGCATCTTCTATTATAAGTCAGTGTGAATGTTCAATGTGCGACCTTTATAACAATTAATATTATCATATATAATTATCCGTTTAAAGCTATTAAGAGCTACTTTAGAGCTGAATAAAATTTAAAAAAATAAATTAAAGAACTTGAAAGAAAAAAATCTTCTAGACGTCTATATGAGACTGAAATTTTCTTTTCTTCTGAGTTTATTATTAAGTTTTTTCTAGGAGTAAGAATTCTTTTAAATTCTTAAATACCTATTAAAAATTCCATCGATATATTTGTGCGATTAATATACCCTTTGGACACAAGATATTTTTTTACAATGAATATTGAGTTTTTGAAATTAAATGATAGGACAATGGGTGTTTTTATAGGGATTTAGCTCATTTCAACACCATACTTATAAGTAATAGCTGCGAATAATAGTAAATAATGGAAATAATGTTTTATTTCACAGAATTACACTCAATTAAAATTTTATTAGATACTGTTTTATGCATTTTCTGATTACTTGTACATGTATTTAAAGTATATTCTATATGTTTGTTTTATATGTATCACTGTATTCAGTACAAGAATTTCAAACGAAATGCATTAATGTTAAATTCGAGAAATTTTCAATTAATTAGCAGCTTTTGTTCATTTACACTTTCTCTTCGTATTGCGGCGGATAAAAGTAAATTTCAAAATAAAATTTGCTCTCCGTACAAAGTAGTGTATATTATGTATTTCTCGTCTTTTACATAATACTCATACTAAATAGAACGAATCTAATTTCTTCATGTATGGTTTTTATAGGCCACAGGGCAAAAAAATTGAAATAAAAAATATAACTAAATTTGGCCTACATTACGATATTTAAAATGGAACTTGATCATAATATCAAAGTAGACTTATGGGATTTAACGTGTAACGTAAGTATTTGAGATCTAAAAATAACTACAAAATATCAAATAGAATAGAGAAATATGTGTTTCTATTAATACATTTAATTTAAGGCATTTTCGTTTTATAACATTGATTACTTATTTTTATTTTATAAATTTCAATTAAATAGAAATTAAATAGATTAGATCAATTAATCTAATCAAATTAAATAAATTAAATAGAAATCTGAAACGCATTTTTTATTACGGCAATGATATATATATATATATATACAGAGTGTCTCAAAAACCTTGACCATGGCTTCTATTTCTTAAATATTGATCATAGACATATACTGTAAAGTGCAAAGTTGCGTAAAAAAAAAGGGTATAATGTTATGAAATCGATTAAAATTTTCTGGGGATTAAACTTCAAAATATACAAAATTTAAAATTTTATAAGGACCGCGTACAAAAATATTCCCAGTGAGTAAAATGTACCCCATCCTCTAATAATGTCATGTACAAAATTTTAGCAATTTATCACAAAAGTCTCAAATATATGAAAATATATAAATGCTGACTTAATCCACTTATCCACTTTTCGATGCCTGGATATAGTTCACAAGAAGGAAAAAATCATATCGGATGCTCGTATTTCAGGGATCGTACACAAATTAACAAAGAAAGTATTGATTGTATCAATAAATAATAATTTTGATATTTATTTCTTCAAAAGTGTTAAAAATTTGTAGAAATAATAACTTAAAGGAAAGATTACATAAGTTTTTTTTACAAGTTTATTGAATGTGCTATTTTTAAATTATATTCTATAATTCATTATAAAAAAATTTAAAGTATTTTTCAGGAAGCATAGATTTTAAAATTTGTATTCAAAACTAAAGATATAAAGCATATTTTATTTCCTTATGATGCATTCAAGCGTCGCGTCATCTGCACTGAAGTTGTAAACATTTTCATTTTAATTTGTGATTAACCCTTCACCAACTTTGTTTTAACATATCTTTGAGAGTTATCATGATAAAATTCAGAAATATTGTACATGAAATGGGGCACATTTTACACACTGGGAAATGTTTGTACTGAGTTCGTATAAAAATTCAAATTTTGTATTTTTTAAAGTTTAATCCCCTAAAAATTTTAATCGATTTCATAACATTTTGCATCTTTTGTTACTGAACTTTGAAATTTACAGTATATGTCTATGATCAATATTTAAGAAATAAAAACGTGTTCAAGGTTTTAGAGACCCCCAGTTTATATATATATATATATATATATATATATATATATATATATATATATACACAAAAGTATAAAAATCAAGTTAATAGGAAAAAACAAATAAACCAAATAAAAATTAAACCAAATAAAAATATATATAAAAGAATCAGGCATGAAGACTTTTTCAAGGGTCACCCTCAGGCAGGGATTCAAAAAAAGGGATTTTTTTTCTGTTAAGGAAATGCAGACAATGAAGTCTAATAATGATTCCTCGTGATCCGAAATATATATAACTTATATAATATAACTCTAACGCAACTTATATGTTAAAGAACACCGGGAAAAAGGAATTAGATAAAAGAATGCTAGCTTTCGCAAAAAAAAAAAAAAAAAAAACTAAGACTTGCTCTCTTAACTATCCTTATTTATTCCCAACAGTTAAATTTCATAAAAATCCATTAAATTTCAGATTCGTGACCTGTGGTACTGGCAGTTATAATTACTATGCCGGTAAACATTTCTTTAAATATTTAAAAATTATCCTGGACAAAATAAAAGATGATGACAACTTTATTATTATCCTGGACAAAATAAAAGATGATGACAACTTTATTATTTCTAGTAACAAAGAAGTTCTGGATTTTCTTAAAGATAACAACATTAATAAACTTAATACATTTGATTTCGAAAATTTATACACTAACCTACCTTATGAAAAATTAATAAAGGTCTGCACTTTTATCTATAACGAATATTTAAATGAAAATATCATTCCTAAAAATAACTGGCTTGAGTTATGTAATTTTAATATTACTGAAAATTATTTTTTTAATGGTATTAATTTTTGAAAACAAGTTAAGGGCATTCCAATGGGAACAGCTTTCTCAAGTGCTTTAGATAATATTTTCCTACATTGCTATTAGAAAAAAATAATTAAATATAATTTATTAAACGGGTGGAGATATATTGATGACCTACTTTTGATTAACTTCGACAATACTAATATTGTTACTAATTGCTATCCAAAAGATTTAATTCTAACAGAAACGAATAAAAATCAACTTGAGGCTACCTTTCTGGATTTAAAAATCGTAATTGATAAGGATAAAACAATAGGTGGTATATACGATAAAAGGGATGAATTCAACTTTAAAATAACAAAACTATGTAACTACCATTCCAATCTAAACTCTAAAATTTTCAAAAATCTAATTTTTGTCACAAGTTAACAGATCAAAAGGGCTTGCATTAATAAAAATTCCTATATTGAAGCATCAAACAACCTCATTAAAAATTTAATTAAAAATGAATTTCCTAAAAATTACTGTAATGTCAATTTTTTGATTAAACAAGGTATGGTTTGGGATTAATCCATTGGCTTAAATAAAAATAGAACTTTCCTTGCATATTATATACTCAATAGATGGCGCTGGGAGCCTGCAATTTTTACCTAAATTACAGTTAACTTTGTGTTTTTAATAAGCGGGAATCGCAAACGATAGCTTAAAATTTCCTTGAATGCTGTTAGTATGTTCTTGCCTTTTCGTTTTTCTTTAGTGTTATTTTATGGTATTTTGGTTTTTATTGTTATTTTTGTTATTGTATTTTTACTTATTAGTGGTTTTTCTTCTAATTTGTTGTTTTGTATTTTCCTTTCTGTTAAAATGGTATATCTCTTGGGCCTAATTTCAGGGGATTTTCGGGTCACGAGGAATCATTATTAGACTTCATTGTCTGCATTTCCTTAACAGAAAAAATCCCTTTTTTTGAATCCCTGCCTGAGGGTGACCCTTGAAAAAGTCTTGAGGCCTGATTCTTTTATATATATATTTTTTTTTGGTTTATTTGTTTTTTTATTAACTTGATTTTTTACTTTTGTATCAGTTCATCTGTGTTTTAGAAGTAGCTGCATTTGCGCTCTCTAAATACTATGATGTTTTCTCTTGTTCCATTGTTGGTTTTATTTTGAATAGGAAATAATTTTTAGTTGCGATTTTGAAACTGTTTTGTTTTCGTTTTCATTTTAGTTTCGTTTTCAAACTATTTCTTACTTTAGACTGGTTACTTATATATATTTTCATTTACTTATATATATTATATATTTTATATATTATATATTTACTTATATATATTATATATTTTATATATTATATATTTACTTATATATATTATATATTACTTATATATATTATATATTTTCATTTGAAGCAATTTAACGGATTTTTTCAATAAAAAAAATGCGTTGCAGATTTCTATTTAATTGAATAAAAAAAAAACTGAAATTTATAAAAATGTTACAAAGCGTAAAGGTCTTAAATTAAATATAGAGTATATATATGTGATCTATATTTAAGGAATGAAAGAAGCATTGAAGATATGAAGGTTTTGAGACACCCTGTATATGAATAGTGTTCTACCATTGCTGTACAAATATTGATATCAGTCTGATTCTTTTACTGATTCTTAAATTCTATATATGGATTTAAAACAAAACTTCCATTTAAATGAACATTTTGATACGATGGCCATTTTAAAAATTCCAAAATAAAAATAAAGCTTTTTTTTAAAACTTTATATCCTAATAATTAATTAGTGAAATCACAAAGTACAACCGTTAAGGTGGCTCAGATCATTTAGCATTATTTGAAGATAAAAACATTAGTGGTGAAAAAAATATGTAGTTATTCGAATTAAAATTGTTTAACTCCGTTTCACTGAAAGTATCACACAATTTTTTTATTAAATTTCTAAATTTATAAGTCATCTTATCTTAGCTAATATTGATAGCTAATATCAGAGTAAACATATAAGTTTAAGAAATCCACACTATCGATATTTTAGCGCTTTATGTAATTTTGCTTCTTTAATGTTTTCGTATTTAGATCATCTTATAATCTGCAATATTGCTTGTAAAAAGGATGAATAATGTGCCTACATATATACCGAATCAATTCTAAATATTGTAGGAAGATATGAAGGTCACTGCCAATTTAGGATAATATATATAACTACGGTTCAGTGTAAAATTTTCATTAAACATTGAATGAACCAGCTAAAATTAAAATAATAACTAAATACTGTAAAATAAGTAGAGTGTCTTTATTTCTGATTGATTAAAAACCATTTTCCTTAATTATAAAATTAATTTTGTTCAACAGAGCATGAAATGAAAGAATCTTTTCAAGCTAATTATATACTCAGTTTGAATTTAAGTATTTCATAACTTATTTAAATAACTGAAAAATGTTTTATCATGTGTAGTCTCAAATCATATCATTTGTATCTTAAATGTTTTGTCATTTATCATTAGGAAATTCTGCTTTTCAATAAGCGTCTCAAATTCTATTTGTCTTTCCTGAAGTTGCATTTGTAAACACATTTTGTTTTACAAGTATCAGAGACTATAAACCAACCTTTTTTTGTATTTTTGCATTACAATACTATTTGAACATATAACTTCACTAGACATTTACATGAACCATTATGTAAATATGTCAAAACAGTTTTGCTGAAGAACCCTGAAGTCATTTGAAAATAAATACAACCTATAAAAACTATAAAATAAATACAACCTATTCTAAATTCTACAGAAAATCTACCAATATAAATTTAAAGCACCCAAGAAATTATTAGTGGTAGAGTTGTCGATATTTCAAATTACTTTGATTAATATTTCATAAAAGGCGTGATATCTCATCTTTCGAAGTTTGATTTCATGTGAAAATCGAATATAGGCTTTCATTCTGTTGTCATCTTCAGCAATCAATATTTTTTTGGAATTTATTGATTTAAAGGCTGGCAATGCTGCAATTTCTCCTGTTGTGGTTTAAAATCACATAAAATATAATGCGTTATTAAAATACTTAAACATCAAATTTGATCTTTGCAATAAATTTTTTAAAAGAATTGGTTGTTATTTTTCATTTGAAAGAAATGTTTCTTCTCAATTCATATCATTCGAAGTTCCTCTTCGTGCGAGCAAAAATTATTGCAATTAATCAAAATTGGCAAATTTGTACTCAATTTTGAAGGCCAAAAGATTACAAGGATTACCAAAAATCTTCAAGAAAAGAAAGTCGTGAAAAAAAGTTTGACAATCAGATTCCATTTTTAGTTGAGACTTGTAAAATTCTTACATATATCTTTTATATTAAAAAAAAAATAGATATATCAGTTAAAGTTCCATATAAGAAAATTATCATAGTGGTAAATATGAAATAACTTTGAAGAAAATAGAAGAGAATAAATAATGAAAATATTTTAATAAGTGAAAATTTCTCTCAACGAGTTGTGTAAGCGACAATTTAATACCTGAGCTTTCCAACAAATTTTAAAGCAGATTTCTTTTTTGTTGTTGTTGTTGAGTGGTTTAATTATTTGTCAAAATAACAATGTTAAATGTCATGTTTCATTTTTCATTGTCTTTTTGTAATTTGAAATTTTTCATATATATCTGTATTGCTCAATATATTCTATTGAATACTTCCAGAGATACAACAGAAATAAAAGTTCAGTTTTGCATAAAAAAAAGATTTAAGCTTATGAACTGAGAAGAAAATAACTTAATTTACTTCTGTGTTTTTTTTTTCAATTTAATTTTTTCTTATATTTCTGAATTGTTTGAAATTCTCGGATACAAATAAATGATTAATCCGATTCATGCGTAACTGCAGCTTCTTATGCCCATTCTTATAAAATTAAAATAATAATAGGATATAATTGAGAGATAAATAAATCCACTGTTTTCTAAAATACCAAACAACGACCAAATACATTTTTCTGAGGTATAATTAGCTCCAATTATCATGAAATTTATTTATTAAGATAACTTGGATGAAATTCATTTCCATTTTCCATTGTTTAACTTACTAAGAAAAAGACTATTTAAGTAAAAAATAAAGTAAGTAAAGACTTGAGTAAAAAACTAAGTAAAACTATTTAAGTAAAATAATTCGCAGCAAATAATTCGTTTCCAATGTGGAAAGATCCTTTTTCTGGCAAGAGCTGCTGAATAATAATAAATATTGATCTCCGCTATTGTTATTTGATTCAAATGAAATTAAAGACAACTTCTTTCTTAAAAGATTATATGTCCTTTTTAAGACGTAACTGTATGATTATCAGCTCAAATATTTCATAACACAGTTTAATATACAGTTCTTTCGATTATAATCTCCTTATTTATAGATATGGTAGTAAAATAAACTGAAGGAAAAGAAATCCCAACACAAAGAAAGTTTGTGTTAGATAAACAAAATTTGATAGGTCGATTCAAATTTCGCGCTTCGAGCATAAGTGTGGCGCTAGTAGCATCACTCAGAACTTGCAAATCAGGTCTGCTTTAAATGCGTGCTGTAAAACTCGTGAGCGTTATTTATCTTTGAAATTTGACGTATTGAGTTGATGTTAGCAAAGAATAATTTTAAGAAGACGAAGAAGCCATTATCAACAGCTCAACGAGTCTGAACGAGTCGTGTAATAGGACTACGAGAAGGTGGATTTTCTTTCCTAGATATTGAAGAAAGACTTGACCGGAATGCATCCACTGTACATGAGTGTTGGATGCAGTGGTCAAGGGATGGTACTGCCTCAAGAAATTCGGGTTCAAGATGGCCACTTATCACTACTGAGACGGGAGAGAGACTGAGACTACTGAGATGGCTGCGGCAGAATTTCGAGTTACAGTTGGTACCACAGTGGCATAACGAACTGTTAGAAATCGGTTACTTCGAACACAGTTCCGAGCCAGGCGCCCTGTAGTTTGCATTCCACTGATTGAGGATGGAGTGGAGATCTATTGTATTTTCTGATGAAAGCAGGTTCTGCCTTGGTGCCAGTAATCGCCGTGTGTTGGTTAGAAAGAGACCAGGGAAAAGACTGCACCCAAGCTGTCTGCGGTCTAAACAAACTGGACCTGCACCTGGAGGCATGGTATGGGGAGAAATTTTCAATAACAGCAAGAATACTCTTTTGGTTTTCCCAAACACTTTGACTGCAGATTTATACATCAGCCTTGTAATTTAACCTGTAAACGTGCTGTATAGAATGTCGACATGTTACCTTGGCCTTACGAGATCACCAGATCTGTCTCAAATTGAGAACGTAGAGATATCATTCGACGACAACTCAAGCATCATTCACAACCAGCACTGACCGTCCCAATATTGTCAGAACAAGTACAAAATGCATGGAAGAACCAATACAAAAGCATATTTTGCCTTTGTATGACACAATGAATGCAAGTTTGCAGGCTTGCATTCAAAATTCAAGAGGCTACACAGGCTATTCATGTAACGTTATTTAACATTTGAAATGCATTTTCTTGAGCTTAAATTAATATGTGATTTGAAAATTTAATCAATTAAACATGTTAACTGTAAAAATGCGGTATCCAAATTTTATTACTCAGCAGTAATTTTTCTTCTTGTTGGAATATTTTTCCGTCAGTATAAACTGTGTGTATTTTACATTTAAATGTTTTACTAAGCGTTGTACTTTTTTAAATAAATTAAAATATTTATGAAATCATATCTGCTACATAAAATTGTAGTTGATTTGAAAATGATAAAAAGTTATTAATTTATTCGTTTAGATGTAGATGACTGAAAGAATTCATTTTTTTATTCATTTATGCAATTTTATTATGTTTAAAGTAATAAAAATAGATACCTTCATAAAGCGTTTCTAAAATGCAGTGGCAAAATGACTTGGCAAGAGATTCGATTATAAAATCTGGTTTGTTTCCAAATACATAAAATTAGGCTCATTAAATTGAGTATCTGAGAATAAACAAGGAATGAAAAAAAATGTTTAAATGTTAAAATTATAAATCATATTTAATAAATTTGTTATGAAGAGAGTTTTATAAGATTCTCTTATAAAATTCTATGGATATGATATGCATTGTCTATTGGAAATAATTTGAATCTTTTTATACAATGAGCTATTGGATTGTATAACGTCATTTTCAGATGAGCTATTATTTTTTTTCAGTAAAATTTCTTTGAATAGAAATTTTAATAAATAAATTATTTGCGATCTCATACCTCATACCGAAGGCCTTACTTCTTGCTTTCTTAAAAGTAAAACAAGAATAATAAATCTTATGAAGAAATGTAAAATTTCTCCTATAACGCAGATTTTTTTTTTGTTCCTGTTCCTGTTGTTTCTGTTTTTATTCACATATGGAAAAAAGAAGAAAAAAAATTGCAATTATTTTTTTTTTGTTGAGTGTGATTGAAGAAGGACTTGAAATTAACAATTCACTGAAAAAGCTATGTTGCTATTTTTTAATTCAAATTTATTTGAAAGTACGCCCTAAAATGAGGAAAAAAGGAAGTTAAATAAATATTTTATGAAAGCAGAGCATATATAGAATAAAAGAATAAGAATAAGAATCGGAATAGAAATAGAAACTGAAGAAATATACAAATTACTGACGTTACTCAATATTCTTGATACTTTTGAGCAATAAAAATTTTAAATTAGCTTATTAATTTTTCAATTTAAAATTTCGAATTTGAATTAAGATATAGAAATCAAAAAACGTTTCATTCAACCAATACCAGGAGCAACGTAATACGTTTTATTCATTTAGAAAACATGCATCCCTTTAAATTTCAAAAAAAAATATTTTATATCCCAATTTTCTAAATTGCATATTTAAAAAATAATAAATTGCATTTATCCTATTTTTTGAATATCTACTCATATTAATTATTATTTTTATTAAGAAATAGTTGAAAGTGTGAAAATATTCTATTAAAAGTGTGTCAATGAAAATAAATTGAATTTTCTCATTTTTTAAAATCATTGATTGCGTTTCGTAAAATATTATAATTCAAATATTTATGGCATGTTTCATTATAATAATAAAAGTTGAAAACTATCCACCTTGTAACATAATGTAGAGAATATTATTCAAATCAGTGATTCTATTAAAAGAAAAATGAACTATTTAATTCTATTGACACTTCAAATTTTCATAAATGTATATGAAATTGTATAAACTAATTGCATTTACAAAATTTCGAATATGATTTTAGAAATTAATAACAAATATAAGTATTTTTTATTTATATTATTTTCAGTTTGTCCGCATATACTGAAATGTAATACTTTTTGTGTATTTTTAATAATATAGGAAAAGTAATTTTTGCTCGTTTGCTCAGAATAATTATCAGAGATCTAGTATTTATTCTTGAAGAAAACCTCTCATTCAAGAAAGAGTTAAAATTTCGACCTTTCATTTTCAATAAACTAGATAAAAGGCTGATAAAAACTGCAATTTATTTTTTCAGTATCTTGTATCTTTTCAGGAATCATTATAATAAAGGCATTCTATTATTTTCATGAATATAGATTTTTTTTATATTGATACCAATTCTTGTTTTTGTTTTTTTATTCTTAAAAATATATATGACTATCTAAAAGGATGCAAGTATTTAAACGCGATTACTAAAAAGTTATTTATATACATTTTATGCTTCTTAAATGATTAAGAATACTGATAAAAAACATATATTTATTATGGAATTATAGATATCTATTATGGAATTTTAATACTTATTTTATAATGAATATAGTGTTTATTTTTTCAATAAATAATTTGTATTGGTTTTATGATTCTGAAAAGAAACTAAGAAACTAAATAAATATGAATCTTTCTCGGGGAGATATATCTATTATGGAATTTAATATTTATTTTAACAAAAAATGTTTTAAGAATGCTATAAAATTGAAATAGATACCCTGAAAAGGAAACATTATTTTTCTATTATCCACATTTTCATCATTAATTATTGTTGTGAATAAATTTTAATACACGAATGCTTTATGTGATTTAATAAATAAAGTGATATTTCATTTGAATGAAAAATTATTTGGATGCCCATAATGCTAGCGTAGGAAGATGAAAGGAAGGATTTAAAAGTGATGTTATTCCTTATGTCTAAAATTTTCGACAGAGTTTATCAGACGATAAAATATATGTATTTCACATTTTCTGATAAAAATAGAACTAAATTTAGAAATGTACTATTTTGTCCAACTGCATTATGTACAGCTGAAAAACTATCATATTGAATAAGTAAATTCACAAATGCTTTATGATTTTGTACTTATTAGAAACCTTTCTCCATTTATGCCTTTAGAAATTGCTTTCAATTCTGTCAGAGCAAAGCTGAAAAGTTTTTCTATTACAGAGAAATGAAAAAAATCAGCTGCATATTTTCGCAGGAGGTAGCATACATCTTGGTGAAAATCGGGCGATGCCGTCACAAAAAACAAGGACAAAATGCTATTAATTGAAAAGAAGAATTTTATGAATATGTTTAGTAAAAATGATGCATTAGCTTTCATTGAAGCTTCCAAAGTCAAACAATTTCAAAAACATTTTCTCCCTAAATATACGAAAGTGAAAATCCTTATTGGAATATTTTCCCGTATATAATGGTATTGATCTTTCATAACCGATTTTTTTTAAGAGAAGAAATTCCAAAAATAATTTATCTGACGCCAGGAAAAGAATCCACTTTTACGCATTTCTATTAAGATAAAACGCATGTTTACAAAGTAAGTTATTTTAATTTTGTAATAGAAAGAAATGTACACTGCGATAGTCCATAAATCGAAGAATATTTACATCTCAATGAAATTTTTAAGATTATCTTGTCTTAGAATTTAACTTACATCTTATTTTAAATGAAACGATTGATATTCTGTTAAAATTTGTTTGTTCTCCATTATTTTACATTGAAAGTTTTAAACATTTCTTAATGCTGTGATTATACATTTTATTTGAAATTAAATAAGCATTATAAATATGCATATTAAAAACGAAGTTCTACTCTGCTTTTGTGTTCTATTTATAAATACAAGGGGAGCTGAAAACAACACTATTATACTTTCCTAAAAAGAAAATAAAAAGGAGGAATTGCATATATGCACACGTGTGTGTGTATGCGTGCGTGCGTGCAGTATTTGCAGTTTTTTTTGTGACAGAGATATTAAATAAAAGTCATAATTCCCAGGTTGAGAATAGTGTAAGGGTTATAATGGAAATTAAGGTAATGCCATCCTGAATGATTGGGAATACTACCCTTAAGCAAAAAAAAAGAGAAATAACAATTCTTTATGAGTACAGTACAGAAAGCAGTGCATTAATACTGAAAGCCTAAAATAATAGAAGGAATACAAAATTACTCCTATTATGGTTGCCACAGCCAGGAGATTTATGCTTCATGGATAATTGCTCTTTCTCAATGGAATCAGGTATTTCTGTGACAATAGCAGTAACGATGATGATTCATATCAATCGGTATTTATCAAAATATGCTGGTATTTCTTAAACGGATTCCTTCCTGACAATGTAGAAGAAACACAAAAATTAATCCAAAAGCATGATATCTCAGATCAAGTTTAACTAAGGTAATTTAGGAGGCTATGGGCTGGAATCACCATGCTCATTCTATCTAAACTCAAATGACTTGTCCAAAATGTTGTTTGTGGGCACCCTATGAAAGGAATTTGTGAAATTCAATACATATTGAAATGAAATAGAGTGTGGGAATTGCAAAATATTAAATGTTTAGATAGAAACAATAAAATGACTGCTTTAGCATTTCTGAAACATTTCCCACTAAGAAGTGTATATTTAAAATTATCATAGCGTAGCTAAACTGGAATTTCCTCGCCCATATTTTGAAACTTAAGTATATCTGGAATGCCTTAATTAAACCTCAGGATGGTGGTTGTTGATGATCATTTCTATGTTTGATGAATGTTTTGGATCTTATCAAAAGTTTAAAGTTTATAAAAGTTTTATAGTTGAAAAAACACAGAAAACAAGTAAAGACACAAAAATTCTGATAAATTCGTAATTATCCATTCGAATTTTATGCAAGTTGTTTTCTATAAATATAATATTTTAAAGTAAGGCATTACACGATTATCTTTTTTATTTAATTTGCATTTAGTGATAACAGATTCAAAACATCAGTCGAGTAAGTAAATGAAATAGTGTAGAAACACTTTATTTAAACAAAAAAAAAAATCAAATTCTCTTAGAAGATTCCTTGCAATGATTTATAGTAGATCAATTTTTTTCTTTGCTTCTCTCCCTTTTTGTTATTTTTATTGTAAGAAAAGAAAGAAAATGAAAATATTTTTTTTTTCAAAATTGACCACATAAAGTGTTACACTAAAAGAAGAGAGAGAAGGATAGAAAACAAAACTATGCATAATAGTTTCTTTGCGAGGAATCTCTTTCGCATACCTTTCTTTTCTCCATCTGTAAAGCAAAATCGAAAGAACATTACAATAAATCTTATCGATATCCTCTTGGAAAGCAAAATAACCGAAAAGAAATATGTAAAATAGTAGAAGTTATATTTTGTTACATAGCAAAATCATTAATCACGAGAACTATTTGGGAAAAATAAAACAAGAATGTAAGAAGTCATTTGAATCATATCGTTGTCGAATCTGTATTTGAATATTCATTTTTTTATGGAGTTGTAGACAATAGAAGGAATTAATTTGAATAATAAAATTTCTAAATGCTGTCAATAGTATTATAAAAACAATTTATCAAAAATATTGATACAATTTATTAGTGGAGAAAACGATGTATTTCATTAAATTTCCATATTTAACAATTGCTAATTAACAGTCCAAATCAGGTTAAATTTTGAAAAAAGAAAATTTTTGTTAAAATTATATTTTAAAGACGGACATGCGTTAGATTTGTACGTACAATTTACAAGATTTTCGAACTCACCAGCTCATCATTAGAGAAATCAGAAGTTAGTTTAAGTAAGAACTGTTCACAATGTTATGAGACTATTGATAGGAGGACTAAGTTTAGAGAATGCCCGAGACAATAGCAAAAAGTTATTAAAAATGCATTCGCAACAAGCAAGGACATCGTTTAATTGCTCGTGAATAATTGATGACTGGCTTTTAACTATACATAAAAGATTCAAATATCTTATTTTTATTAAATATGCCCAGAAGAATTCGTCGGCATTATTTCTTTAGAAGAGCATCCATACTTTTATTTACTGCAATTCAAATGAGCACATTTATATTTTTATTTATAAATTTAAAACACTGCTATTTGTAATAGCTAATTAAAATTAGAAATTACAAATATACTTACTATACTATTTTCCTGAGTTTATTAATTTTTATAAAGAATAACCATGTTAATTTTTAAAAGAATAATTTGATAGTGATGGCAATATTCGATAGCCATCGTTATCAAATATAGGAAGGCATAAGTGTTCGAGTTATGGCATTCCTTAAAATAGTCATTTGAAGAATAGTCACCGTGAGTGAGTCAATTTAAAATAGTCACAGTGACTGAGTAAAAGACTTTTCTAATGGCATAATTTTTAAAATTCCCTTATATTTTCACTCATACTGCACATTATCATGATCATTCATCGAATTTTATCGTACTCCAGACATTTTTCATTCTAGTTTTTATCATTTCTTGTTATGTTATATTTATTCGTATTTTGTCATTTGTTTGTTTCTTTCAAATTGATTGCTGTGCAATGTATTTTTTAAAAAATAAAATCCACCTACATCTATACCAAACCGTAAAGGAGCCACATGAGCTCTAGAAACAGAAGTGTGGTGGTTCGGTGATAAATATTTAGACGGCATTAAGCTATATAATTATGTACTTGTCAGAAGAATACTGACCTTATATCAATATCTGTATAGAAAATACAACAATAAAAGAGAAAGCATTTTTGGCCTATGACAAAACATTTTATGCTCCAATGGGTTGTTAAAAATAAACGGAAAAAGTAAATTGATTTTTTAAAATCTTGGCGAATTTCAATTCAAAGAGTTTTTATTCTCATTTAATAGAGATTACATTATTGGTAGAATGTCAGAAAAAATCCATGTGTTGCGAATTAAAGTAATTTAAACTCCATAAGCTTAGAAACTTCCAATAAATCTTCGAAATATAGAAAATCGATGAAGAAAAGACTGTAGTTGAATAGATTTTATTTATATTAAAAGAATAAAGATGCATCAGAAAACTATTCCACTTAAAGATAATATTTTTTTTTCGAATTCTGAATTGAAATGGATTAAAACTTCGTAAATTGTTTTTTTAAAAACTTTTAAATATGAAAAACTTTTTTTGCTATATATCTATCAATCATTTCCATGGTAAATTAGAATTTATATCATACTTTCATAGATTTCAGATAAAGATAAATTCATCACATTCTTTTTTCTTTTTTTATTTTAATCCAGTTCTTTTAACTTGATTTAGATCCCTTGAATATTTCTCATAGGGTCAAAACTTAAACAAAAATGGCATAGTTTGAGAATCTATAAACCGTTGCGATAAAAAGGATTATCTGGTTTTTAGAATGAAGATAAAAAAACAATATTTGTATTGTGGTGCGGATTGATCTACATATATTGTAAAAAAATGTTTTTAATTCTATAATTCTACAAAGTTATCATTTTTTTTTCAAAAAATGCCAACTGTGACTAAATATGATGAAACAATTCATTTGTGATGTTGTTTGGCGTAATAGCCCAATTTGGCCATGCTGCGCCAACATATGATGAAACAAAATATGAGCAAAGTGGAAATACTTTTCTATAAAGATTGCATAAATTGGATTTAACTAATGTTGTTCGAAATAATAAAACATTATAATCTCTAAAACGTGGTAAGATAATTTGAAGAGGTTCAAATCGATATTTTGACTTCAAAGATAAAATTTATGCATTAACACAGTTTATATGATTTAAAAATTCTTATTTAAGAAATGATTTTCTGTTGCATATCTCCCGAAAGTGTATACTTAAACTGAGTGATTTATGGACATTAATATTTCCTCTGTACATTGATGATTCCTTTGTACTAAAGTCGAAAATTCCCGGTCTTTTTTAACAACATAATAAAGCCTTTATCTCTAAGAATTCAGATAAATTTCATTTTCCAAATTCATGCAGAAACTGCCTATCAAATTTGCAAATTTTACTGCATGAATTACCAAGAATAGATCAGAACATCTATAATTTTACGAATAATGAAGGCTTAATCAAAACTATTTACATTACATTAAAAGTTAAGTTAGTACATTTGAGGAACAAATCATTATAAGAACCTAATTAAAAAAAATATTGATCTTTATTGTACCACAGCAGCAGTATTAAATTAATAAGATATACTGATTTCTTATCAAATATTTATATTACTATCATTAATGTTAATAATTACTCAACTAAGTATAAGCTAACATGATAAAATTTTATGATTGCTTCAGTTATTTCTTTCTGTATAATTTCTGCTTTGAAATTTTGAAATTTCATTTATGAAATTTATTATTTTAAATAATAGATAATATTATATTTCCAGTGATATATAATTCAGTATGTACATTTATTCTAAAACCAAGCGGTGTTTTATATCATAAAAAATAAGAATAAAATTTATTATTAGTTCATTAATTTATATATTTTTTAAATATACAGATGGTCAATCAAATTATTACATAGTCAGGTTGTTCTTGAAATGATGATGTCCATGAATAACATGATTACTTTATCAATAACCTGATTATCCTTTCAAAACTATTTTATTTATCCTTATGAAATAGCTTTAGTCTATTTAATTTTCTACTATAGAATACATGTAAAAGTAGACTTACGCCTCATTAAGGTATTTTAGAACATCTCATCAAGAATATTCCATAATTCCACATTATAATAAAATTATTGCGGAAGGAAAGGAAAAGAATTCATTTTAATAGAATTCATTGTAATTCATAGCATCACAGAAGAGTATCGCATTATACAATAATTAATAACTCTGGACAGGTTAATGAATATTCAAATATATTATTATAATAATTAAACAAATTCTTAAAATTAATACTAAAATAATATAATAATTCCACAGATTTTTGCATGGTTCTTCAATATAGATGAGAATGCGTTTATACTATTTAAAATTTATTATTAATTATCCTCCCAAAATCATTTGCATGTTTTCAAAAGGTTTGTGACCGTTGATATGATTTATTATATTCGGTCGTTAGATAATTTTAAAATAATTCTGTATCTAAATTATTAACTATACATTATCCAGTATAATGACGTGCCCAGTGCGAAATATTAAGATTTTTGTTTTGTTAATGTTGAATTTTAATGTCATTAATATTATTGACAAATATTTTTATACCCTAACAGCAATGGTGAAGACATATTTCTATATGGTCCTTAATTATCAAGAATTAATTAGTCTTAATCATTAAGAATATTAAAAATTACTAAATTTTACATAAGTCTTTATCAAAAGTTTTTTTTGTTGCTCTTTTTAATGAAGCAAAAAGCTTTATTTTGATAGAGTAAAGATAATGTTTCACTCAAAGAACGATGCATTTTTATTTTGATACACTCATACTTTTTTAATAAACTATTTAATTTTATAATGCATATTAAAGATAATAGAATCTCAATTATAAGAAGAAAAGATATCAATAATTATCTTTTTGAGAATCGCCATATTTAATTAGTTACTTTTTTATGTATTTGGAAAAAGCAAATGTAGCTGAAGAAATCAATGTTTTTGGGATGGAAACTAATAGTTTCCGAAAGAGAGACCTTTAATATTTATAGAGTTAGTGATAAAAATTGATACTATAATTCTACTATGACTTTTTTAAAATCATATTCATTTGTTGTTGTTGACATGATACCACAAACGTTATTTACTTCAGCCGAAAATTTCTTATAAAGTGATATGGCCAATTAGACAGTGACCATCAGGCAACACCACCCTGATTTATCCAAGTCATAAAGGTACAGGAATATCAATTATTCCCCCTGATTAATGCATATAATCATTTTGAGAAGTTCGTCGTAAAAATATTTATGTCAACACTTTCAGGGGCAATGGTCGCAAAAAAGAACATCAATTTAAAAAAAAATTCTGTAAAAAAACATTTGGTTTAAAAAAAAATGTTGGAAAAGTACAATTGATTTCTTTCTAATGAATAGATGGCAGCCCGAGCTATTTTATATTGTTTTTTGGTATTTTATGTTAAAAATGCCTCGATTTTTTGCCCGAAATGTGGGATTATTTTAATTCTTAAGAATTGAAATTTTATCAAATCAATCTCCCGCTTTCTTATAATATCCAGGTTTAAATAATAATTCTTTTGAGGCTTCTGATTAATTTAAGAACGAACCAAAGTGTTTTATTTCTGGATGGTCTCATTTGGAGACACCGCCCGTCAAGGTCATGTGTTTCTTAGTTCGCTTCTGTTTTGCCATCTATCGTATTCGTAAGAAAGCTATAATTTGATTTTTTCAGAGAAGGGTACGATGCAGATTTTGTCTTCGTGTATTGGAGTGTAATGTATTCGAAAAGATGTGCTTTGTTCAGTTCCAAGAAAATGTGCATAAAAAACGAATGATGTGCAAAACATGCAATATGCCATTGTGAGTTAGACAGAAAGATAATCCCACATGCTTCGAAAGATTTCATGCCAAAAATGAATTATTCTTAATTATTTTGCTTTCTATTTGATATTTATTAATTTGAATTTAATTGTTAATATATATAGTTAGCATTTTAATTAGATAGTTCTTATTGATAATTGGTATTTTGAATTAAATTGCAATAGTTTGTATTTTTTATTATTTATATATAAAAAATATTATTTGGAGATTTCGTAATAAATATGCCATAAATTGTATTTTTAATATTTTAATGTTTTAAATTATCTAAAACATAAATAAAAATGTTTATTTACCTAAAATATTCATAATTACTGTTATTGTCATTAGAAGTTTGCGCAATTATTTCAAAATATTTTCTTACGCAGAATTGCTCTAGACGGGCGGTGTTTTCAAACGTGGATACTACCCCTTGTGGGAGGAGAGATATTAAAATAAATTTTGATTGCCAAATTTACATAACTTATACACAAGTATGTCTACATAACTTATTAATCACATTAATTGGGGTTCTTCATCATATTTTTTAAAAAAATTAATGACCCCCCCCCGAAAGGCTTAAGGGAGGGGAGTTTCAGAACCTTTTTATATAGGAAGATAAAAAGTTGGATTATATTTATTTCCATTATTCACAAAAATTAATGTAAGAGTTTATACAACGCATACGTATATTAAAGGACCTGTTTAATAAAAGAACTACACGCAATGAATACAATGTTTATTTATTTTAAATCAAATCTTTGATGCTCCAGATATACATATTAACCAGACATTGAATTCATCAAAATTTATATCAGTTTAGATCCTCAAATTCGGAAGCACAATTTTTAGATTGATCTCATTTCGAACAATAATTCCGCATGTTTAATCGCCATTGAAGTGAATGCAAATAAGAGCTGGAACACATTCGATTATACCGTAAACAAATCAATTCAAAGCTGCCGTTTTGACAGCCTAAGAGAGACAAACTCAGGTTTGATCCTTAAAAGATGGAAATTTCTAGATAAAAGTATCCAATATCGTTTCACGGCTGTATCCCGCCTTTTACTCATTCGTCATTCGGCGAAATCTCCGCTTCACTTTGAAGCAGTCTCTTTCCCGTCAAAAAGTTTGTGTCGTCTTCGTTCATTTGTACGTGACTATAAATCAAAAAGTGTGCCATAAGGTATTTCCTGTTTTACATTCATTCATACAGAAAGACAGATATTTACCGACAGCGAATGTCTCCTGGTCATTTACAATGACCCTCCTGTAGATTCTTAAGGTGGATGACAGACACAGAACAGTTTAAGGAATGCAATGCATTTGGAAGTACAACATCACAAAAATAAATATTGGAGTCTAGTTTTAAGAGCAGATGTAGAGAAAGTAAAATCTATCATATGTGAAAGAAATGCGCATTAGGCTGTATTGCACTGGCTAAAAAGTTGCAAATTAATTACGATTTTTGGAAACTTAACGGAAAAGTAAAGGAAAAATATCAATATAATATTTTTGTCAAAATCCTCTTAGATTTTTAATGCGGTTTTATAACTGTATTTCAAATTTTCTACCAGTTAACATTGTTATTTATTATATTAAATGCATTCTAACATTTCTTTGGCTGAGTTGAATCCGTGCGTTGTATTTATATATGTTTAATATGCGCTTTAACTTTCACATATTTTTTAATATAAGCATTTTAAAAATTAAAACTTAATCAAAATATTTGTAAATTCTTGTAAATTAATATGAGAATAATAAAACTAATACATTATCATTAGCTAACTAATGTATTAGCCAAAACTCATATTAAATAGCTAAAACTAATATATTATTATTTCATTATTAGAGATCTTGTTATTTAGTATCGTGAACATATAAAATTAATTATTTTGAATGAATTTCTTCATGACAAGTCATTAGCTTCTTCATATAATATTTTCATTCTATCATTGTCAGCAATAATAATTATGTTCACATAATAGTTATGAAGTAAACAAATAAGTTATTTTCATGACATTTATTGTCATGTTTAAATATCGCAATCAGAATGAAAGTTTCTACGAAGTTCAGTTAGTAAAAAGATCAGTTGAAATGGAAAAAAAGTGAAGAAGATAGGATAAAAAGAAAATTTTAACATTAACGTTATTAATTACTTCTAAATTAATGATTTTGTAATATTTCGTTAAATACGTTACTTTCAATGTAAAGACATAATTTGAACTTTTCGCATAAAATGAAAAATTGTTATTCGGTAACAGAAATGACATAACATACATAATTTTGTACATAATTTTTATACAATAATAATTTATATTAATGATTTAAGTATTGATCGATACAAACGATCTAAATTCTTAAGATGGGAATCTTAAGTACAAATATATTTGAAATATTTCATTTGTGTTTCATATATTCTCCGCCTTCTTAAGAATTAATAAAATGTTATACTATTTTTTCTAATATGCAATTCATGTTGATATACAGAATCTCTATATATTTTTTGGTTTAATTTTAAATATAATCAAAATTAAATGACAAATATTCATCCTATATAGTATCTCCAAGAACTCCAGCAAAAAAGTGAAATACCAAACATCTTTATTTTATCTAGGTGCGCAGAAAAGAGCTTCGAAAACTAACAGGAAACTTAGTGCTCAATATCCTTTTGAGTAAAATATTATTCATATCAAAATTTTCAGAAATAAATCAATTACAACTTATTGATATCTAGTATCAAATAAATTCTAATTAATTAAAAGATATTAGCCGGATATACTTAAATCTGTTCTCATTTTTAATAAATTATTTCTCTCTGTCGGGGTACCGGAGTTTATAAATTCATTATTTTAAAATCAGTAATTAACATTTTAAAGACTTTAAATTCTCAAATTATTTTTACGAGAAGCTTTCAACATAAAGATTCAGGAACTAAAATAATTTTGAATGGGGAAAACGATTTAAAGATATCTAATCAAAATACAGTGTGGTTATATTTAAAGTTCCACTTTCAAATGCTCATAAAAGGTAAAAGACTGGATCAAATGTTATCAAACCTAGAAATAGTTTTTAAAAAGACATGGAAATTTCTTTTTCACAAAAAAAATGTTCAAAAATTCACCAGCAGTGTGAAAATGGTAATATAGCAATATTGTTAAGCAAACTAGGACATGAAGACATGGGTTTAAATTGTCTTTAATCGTTTCTGAAACGTGTTAAAAAGCATATTCAATATATACCCCCACCATTTTCTGAAAACAAGTTAAATCGCATTACTGCATTCTCAACCGTAGCTCTTAGCATTTCAAGAGGAATGTTACACACATGTCGGTGTATCGTATGTTTCAGCTCCGCCAAATTGTTTAGATGATCATCATAAACAGTGCTTTTAAGATAGAACACATTGAACACTCTTTGTAACACGTTTCAGAAAAGATTAAACACATTTTAAACGGTACCTTAATGTCCTATTTGCTTAATAATATTATTACCTGGAGGTGAGTTTTTGAACTTT
This sequence comes from Argiope aurantia, assembly GCA_026543865.1. Lineage (NCBI taxonomy): Eukaryota > Metazoa > Arthropoda > Arachnida > Araneae > Araneidae > Argiope > Argiope aurantia. The sequence goes on along the minus strand of JAPMOR010104000.1, from coordinate 7,083 downwards.
TTAGGCAGCAAAGAAATTCCCATGACCTGCTTCAAACTATTGTCAAGTTTGATAACATTTGTTAAAGTAATTCCCTTTCAAATTGGAACTTTAATTATAACCACCCTTACTATATTAATTTATTCCTGTGTAGATATTTGCGTCAAACAGGATAAAACTTAACATTTAAAAAATTCTAAAAAAGTATTTTAAATTTAATTAAATCATCACCTTGAAAATTTATTAGTTCAAACATCTAGAAAGGAGATGACATTGAATGAAATTTTGTCGAATCTATTCAGATATCTTCAGTGAAAATGGAAATTTAAGAAGATTTTTATTCAATTGCATCGCTGCATATGGGTTTTTTTATTTAATTTTACATCTTCTATTAAAAAGTAATTTTAATTTTATTTAGTATTCTACTTGCTACATTCTTTTCCAGATAAAAACATTATAAATTATTAAATAGAAGATTTGATACTCTGGGGTTACGTGAGGCAAATTCTAAATGGCTTTTGGATTTAATTAAATCTGGATTTAATTAATCAATTGTATTAAATATTCTGGACGTTAATAAATTTGGATTTAATTAATCAATTGTATTAAATATTCTGCAAAATGCATGGTTATTATATTGTACAATAAATATTGATATAGAATCTGAAATAATCTTAAAATATAAAAATTCTTAATCAATTTTTATTAACGCATTAATATATGTAATATAATTTATAGAGAAAAAAAATCGACTAAGCATTCTATTACATAAAGGAAAAAAAAAGTAACATTTCTTGATGCTGTTGATAAAATTCTTATTTTGGAATTAATATCCTTTATTTTTGAAAAAAATTAGAAACACAATCACAGGAAGATAATTCTTCTGCCAGTTTCCTAGAAAAATTAATAATTAAAATTAAAAAATATATATATATATCCAAATGCCAATTAGTAAAAATTAAAATCCAAAGTTGGAAGAATGTTAATGGTAACTGATAAGATGCAATGCAGGTAAGTTGTTAATACGTTTTGTGTATAAGATGGTAATGTGCATGGTAAAAAGTTCTATTCATTTGTTGGTTAGAAATTCAAAAACCTATATGAGTATAAATGCTTCATAGAAAAAAATAAACTCAAAACACTGTTTTTATTATTCAGTTTCTTAAATTAAAATTAGCATTCCGATTTTTTTAAAGATTTTTTTTAAATTTTTGTAAGAAGGAGATTCAATGATATCTGAGTATCCAGTCACACAAATATCCTCCTAATCTTATTCTGAGATAAGATAAACAGTATCATGAGATTATATTTATTTTAATTTGTCAGTTTTGCATGAAGAGGAATGCTATTATTTTTTTGTGTGCAGTCACGCTGACAAGATAGTTAGGTCCAGTGGAACTCATTCTAAATAAAGCAGAAGTGCAACATATTAGAGTGTTGCGAAGTATTTTCTAAGTAAGCTGGTATTTTTCTACTGCTTCAAGAATATATCTTACAACTTTTTAAGATGTAGGAATGTATATATATTTTCATTTTATTTTTTTCTTTTCTTCATTTTACTTTTAGAGAAAGAATATGCAAATAAACCTTCGACACCTGCTTCTAACCAAGTGAATGAAAAGTGGAAAGAATACAGAAAAATTTAACTATGCATAAGATTTCAGAAGCAGAGAATCTACTCTGCGAGTTTTTCTTCCTATCTTTGTAATGCAAAACCGAAAAATGTTAAAATAATCTTATAAATATGCATGTGGGAAAAAATATAGCTGAAAAAAATCTGTAAAGAAATAAAACTATCTTAAGTTTCACCAGCAATATATAAATAATCAAATATTTATATATTGGAAAAAAAGAACTGTAAAACCATGGAAAAAATTTATGAAAACATGAATTTTTTTACAACTTTCTCATGTTTCAATTTTTATATTATACTGAAAGTTTTTTATTTTGTATAGCTGATACATTTAATAATTGAAAATGTATTTATAATATGAAAATAAAAATTATATTAAAATTTATGGCATATGACTAATGTTTAAAATTTTTAATTATATTGATTTTTCCTTGAACAAAGCTGAAGTGCTCGTTTTCAAACAAAGGCAAAATTTACTGTATTATAAATTTTTAAAATAAAAAGTAAAAGTAATGTACCATAAATAACGTAGGATAAAATCATTGAAAATAAAAATAAAAAATAATTAAGTTCAGTACGGAATCATAATAAAACTTAGCTAACTATCTGTTTATTTTTATTTAATTATTTTAAGTTTATCATCTAATCTGCGAAATTTTTAGAAAAAATATTTTGATATTAATATAAAGCTGTTAATAGAAAAAAATGCTTTTTGCAATTTTGCATGAGCTGCTGTTTTTATCTTGCCAATTTGAATTATTTAAATGTGTGCAAAAATGATGGAACTTTATGTGATATGTGTATACCAATGCTATTCCACACATGAATCAAGTTAAAATCGATTTCAATCTAAGTTTCCACATTTATTAATTATCAACTTTCAATTTAGTTACTTGCACGTTCCAGTACGAATTGGGTGAAGTACGAACTTGGGAAGTTATTCCATCAAGAAACACAATGCCAATTATCATTTTTCCAATATATATATATATATATATATATATATATATATATATATATATATATATATATATACTATTAAGGAAAATGATATATGTAAAGCTCCGAAAGTAAGTTTTCATTTCTTAAAAGAATTTATTTTAGTTTCAAAATTTACTTTTCAATCATTAAACATAAAAATGTTTATTCTCTTAAACACCTTTAAAGATTTTAATTAAAGGTGACATATATTTCTTGACTAATTTAAAAAGTATGGCATATGCCATCAACAGATCCAACATAGATTATTTGACATGCATGCAGTTGGCAGGATTTACGGGATTAAAACTGAAAATTTTAATTTAATATCCAGAACTTTTATAATTGAATCTTGTTTGGCATCATAATGAGCTTGGAATTTTTTTTCATTAGTTCACGCAAAACGTATTAACTGTTTAAATATATATATATATATATATATATATATATGACTTTGAATTAAATATATTTACTCAATTTTGCTTTGCATAAAAGAAATAATAGATATATGGTTCTTCCTGAAGTTAAATTAGAATGAGCATTATATAATGTTTCATTTCGATTAAATGAACATAATTTTGTTTTTTTTTAAATTGTGAACTATTAATTATTACTTTACTTTTAAATTTAAAATAAATTTCAAATGCTTAAATGTAATTTATCATAACATAAATTGAAAGGTAATTAACAATATCATTTCGCATATCATTATCAATTTAAATACTTATCATTGTAATAATTTACTAAATTTATTTGATTTCATCTTGAAAAACATTTTAGCAAATGGCATGAAAGATAGAAATCTTGAATATATATTATGAGTTATATTATAAATATATCAGGTACTAATCTATTAATAATGAATTCTGTGGAAAATATATTAGAGTAAAACTTTTCAATTAAATTTATTTCATAGTTTCTCTGAAATTCAAATATTTCAAAGCAAAGTACTTCACGTTTTATGTTATTCCAAAGTGCATAATTAAATTTTTATTTTATGTAATCATCAAGTATAGAAGAAAAAAATCTACGAAAATCTTAATGTATAGATACTTATTTTGTAAAATCTTAATGGAACAAAAGATAAAAGTATTTAACCGCAAAGCAATACTAAAAGCATCTTTAAATTTCTCATTAGTATGAGATGAGTTCTTAAAAGACATTATCTGAATCATATAATGAAATCTACTTAGTTAAGTTTGTTAAATACAGCCATTACATACAACAACTATTTATAAAAAATGTTAAAAACCAGAAATTAGAGCAGTATAAGAAAGTTGTATTTGTACTAGCAAGCATAAAGGTTGATTTAAGCTTCACAATACTTAAAAAAATTCAAGGTAGAATACTAAATCTAATTAAAATTGAAATTTATATAAGATTTTGTTGCATCATACTGCAAAAACTTGTAATAATTAATTCTTCCAAAACCTTGCACTGTAGAATGCAAGAGTTTTCCCAAATTAAAATGAAAAAAAAGGAAAAAAATACCAATTTTTAATTACATGTGATATTTATTTAATTTTTACAAGTAAAAGAAAATCGTTTCATTTAACTGATGTTATATCTTATAACTTCTACGATGATAAGATTTAAAAAAATTTTGCTTAGTTCTCCATTAACATTCACCTTAGGATAATTGATTTTAAGCTTGGTACTTTCAATCTAATTTTTCATGATCCCAAATATTGTATTTATTGTGGCTTAAAATTGGATATTTGGCAAACACAATATCATTATTTGAATATTTAGGCGAATAACAGTCATAGACGGAGTACTTTCATAAATATTTCAGAGTTTCACATGTTTAGCCCTATTTCTGTCCTTTACTTCGAACACACATATATATATATGTTCCTTGGAAATTTTCTATGAACGTTTGATCTGTGAAATAAATATTGTAAAGTATACTACCAATATGCATAGGTAAATAAATTATGTAATAAAAATTAAGGAAAATTTTCTGTGTCTACCAGAATAAAAAAAATTCCAGATTTCTATTAACCCAGCCTTCTGTATCTATTAAACTGTGGTAGAGATTTATATGAAATTATAATGGCTAATGGAAGAATGTTGGTTTTTGGAGGATCAAAGCGTTAAAGTAAGTTCCACGTCGTAATGGGCTAATTAACTCTTAATTAATCAATTCTTAACTAGGTATTTTTTTGCTAAATAGTTCTTAATACACATTCTCAAGATAATAGCATGTAAAAATTGGAATTGATTAAAGAGCCTAAAATTTAGTCTATCTATTCTTACTTGAATAGAAACTGCCGTGTACCAATATTTTCATGTTACCTTCGAAAGACATTAACTCCATTTTTATAACAATTATGATGTTAAACATTTTCAAGCAATCAGATATTGATTCTTCTATCCTAATGAAATGTTTATTATGTATATATACCATACCTTTCAAAACGTACCATACTTTTTTATATATACCATACCTTTACCATACCATTTTATAATTTTGTTTGTTAAAGTTCTGCAGCAGAAATATTACAAATTAAATTTATTATAAATATGAAAAAACCTTACCATTATTCGGACATAAATTGCTTTATTCAAGTTGTATGTTCTTTGTCATGAAGACTTTCATTATTATTTCATAAATAAAAAAATAAAATGTATATTCTTTGAATAACTGATTTAGTATTTCTTGACTCTCGATATATGCATTTATGTTTCGATTTCTTGTCAATGAATAGCTTTGAAAATTTATAACTTATTAGACAAATAGGAATAAATAAACCAAAAGAAAAAATCGATGAAACAGACATATATCACTCTTGGGCGATATATCATTAAATTTATTGTTTGGAAATAAGAAATTCTTAAAAAACAAAATTCTTTTCTCAGTAAAAATATATTACCTCTAGTTCCTCATGCTTTAATCAGTGAATTATTCTTTGCTTCCTAAGTTCAACTGGTATTTACAAATTTATTTTATTATGCAATTGCTTTATAGCAATACAAATTAGTGATATAAGTCAATTTTCAATTCACGTATATCCCCGTATAATCTCTTGCCTAAGAAATGAAAAACAATTCATTGGGCTTAGAGTTATTTCTGACTTTTATTCAATATAAATACAAAGGAAATATTTTTTGCATAAACCTTAAGCTATGGATATGTGGAAGAGTTAAGGCAAAGAAAAATCAGTTATGAGAAAACCGGATGAAAAGAAATATATGACCTCAAAAAAGTCTTAGCTAAACAAGTTAACTTTTTTCAATTCCACTCAGAATATTTTAGTCGATGTTTTATTATTCGGCATCTTTTTTCTTTTGTTTTTATTTAATAGATAAAAGAAGAAAGCTAGTAAGAAGAGAAATGTAAATGAATATTACAAGTAAACCACCTAAAATGACAGCGGTAAAGAAAAAAAAACAAAAGAAAAGAAAACTTATCTATGCATTATATTTTCTATGCAGAAAATCTATCGAATAGATTTTCGTCTTTTTGTGATGCAAAGCAAAAAATAAATGATTAAACTAAATTTTGTAGAAGAGAAGTTTTTGTAGTAAATAGTCACTAAAATGTATATATAAAAGAGTTGAGTTATCTTAGAGCTTCAATAACGGATAAATGTAATGAAATGGATTAAAAATATTTTTTCTGCAAAACAGGTGATTCAAAAATTATCATTTTACCTGAAAAGGAGATTTGTATACAATTATTCATAATTTCATGTTAGTGGTACAGAATGTAGAGCAGTTAAAAGGAGTTACATAAGTTTGTGATGCGATTTTTCTATACCGCACAGAAAGTGCTTATTGTTAAACATAAAACTTATTGCCAGCCTCCACATTAAATATTTCTCGAAATAACTGGATTTACATATAGGGTATCATAAATGATACTATACACGAAATATGAAATGTATGGCGGTTTTCTTAATGAAATAGGAGGTAATTTTATATGGGATAAAATGTATGTTGTTTTATGAAATATGAGCTGATTTTATATGGGATAAAATGTATGTTTTTTTATGAAATATGAGCTGATTTTATATGAAATATGATGTGCCTTAAACAAATTTTTCACTCTTTAAAAATAGGTATATAAATAATTCAGTAATATACATCTATATAAATAATTCTCTCAAAATGAAAGAATATAGATAAACATTATTTTATGAATAAGTATATTTAATAAATAATACAGCTAAGTAAAGTAAATATATTTGGGAATTTTCGAGGTGTATTGACGTAATATTTTTCCAAACCCTGATCTTCAATTTAAAATTTATTTCTAACTATAAAAAATAATTTCAAAATTTAAAATAAGAAATTTTTGAAAAATTTATATATTTATGCGTTTTTTTCCTTAATTTTAATTATGAATTATAACATTTCAATATGATTAAATAATGAATTCAGTTTTTAATTACTTTTTGAATAACGTTTAAAAAGAAGTTAAAAACTATGAAACAGTTTGACTTTCTAAATGCAACTAATACATTCATCTGCTATGTGCTTGAAAAAAA
>JAPMOR010103994.1:231588-267828 GCA_026543865.1 Argiope aurantia | reverse complement strand
GAAATAAACGCAATTGTGAGAAACAAACAATTTGTTCCGCTTTTTTTAGTATATCATATGCATAATGGCATATAACAGATTCAATTTAAATTGGAAACGTAAGTTGCTCCAGAATGTGTATTTCACCTTCCAGGCAGAATTTTTATAACAAAACTAGATTGATTGTTATTAATGTAATTTTTATCGCAGGAATAGATTAAGTATTCTCTTATCATTTTTCTCCCAACAAAATGAATTTAATCTCCGAATTGTTTATTCAACCTTCTCATATCTCTATTGATAATGTTTAAACACTCTGACGCCAATGCTTCTCTTTTTTTTCTCATTTCACCAGTAAAATGGCGCTGGACCAATACCTCTCTGTGCCGATTCTGATAACGACTGTTACCTTCTTCATCACGTATTGGATTGTACAACTATGGAACAAGAACCGGAAATTACCGCCAGGCCCTTGGGGACTTCCCTTCTTTGGGTATTACCCTTTCATATCGCCAAACGAGCCATATAAAGATTTGACGAAGTTGAGCAAAAAATACGGCAGCATCTACAGCTTCCGCACTTTCGGTGGAAGACTCGTCATAGTGTTGAACGGCACGAAGACGGTAAAAGATGTTATCGTAAATAGAGCAGAAGAATTCATAGGAAGGCCGCATGGAGATACCACCCTCACATGGGTTTCTGATGTAGGTTCGTATTGATTTATTATTTTTTGTCTGCTGTGTAAGATTGCTTGTTTTTTCGGCAAAGTACTGATGAAACATTGTGCCCACATATTTCTCATCAGTAGTAAAGTTGGGCCACTAGGACTATTTTGGGATGGGCCTTGTAATGTCGAACCGTGGTCCGATAACGATTCCGACACTTGAACTAGCGCCCCTCCCCTAACTTCCACATCAGGCCAGCGGGAGGACGTTTGGCCCTGACGGATTTAACTTAAACCAGACCCGCTTACATGGCTGTTCTTCTGTGGAATCGGGTCTCGAATCTGAAACTCTCCGGTTCCGTAGCCGAGACCTTACCACCAGGTCACCGCGACAGAAAAAGTCGGGCATTTTGCGGTCTACGCATTGAAATCTCTCTCTCTCTCTCTAACTAGCCAATTTACTGTAGCTTCTTATTACATTTTTTTAATGAGTATGTTAATAATTTATTTTAGATTAATTTTTTATTCTAGCAACTTCATGAAAATATATGGTATTATTTATATATTTGTTAAGACTCACGATTGCGCAGTATCCATGTTTACAGACGATTATTGTTTAAGTTTATACTTACTGTCAATAAATATTGAAACTAAATGAGCGCAATGAAAATATGGGAACCTGACCAATTATATTTCACAAAGTATTAATATTATACTAATATTTTATATTTTGAAAAATTCTCATTTAAAAAAATCTTTATTTGACAACTTGATTAATAACATTTTTCAATCTAACCTGTCTGCACTCCCCTACTCCCAAGTTTATTTCGGAAGTTGCCTAATCTGCCTAGTCAGAAAATGCAAAGTAAAATACTTTTTATTATACCGGAGCCATGTATTCTGATTTTAAAATCTTAGTTAATGAAATTTTAGCAATATCGATTTATGCAAATTATACATTTCATAAAATTTATAAAATTCCTCTTTTTTAACTCTATTAAAGATTGGTGCAATTGTTGCACAAGAAAATATTTTGCCTCTAGGTAAGAAGTAATTCTGCTGTGTATGCGCTTCTGCAAATGATGTCTTAAATTAATTCTTTTTTCTTTTGCATATGGCTTGATGTAAAGGTTAAGATTACTGAATTTTCAAGTATATTCCATCTAGAAAATCTAATTACTGCAATGATTCTAATGACACGATTTCCGGAAAAATTCTGCATATCCTCACCGAGCATGGCCCTTAGAACCCCAAAACGCGTCCTTGATATAATATGTGGAGTTTACATCACATGATCCCACTTCCCAATAGGCACTTAAAAAATGAGGATGATGAACTTTCGGCATGATGAATAATTCTTGCTGCACTGGTGGGTTTAGAAATGACGTAGAGTTGGCTATACCCTACAGGAGTGGTTGTACCTTGGTCGGTGATGGCATGTAGGAATTAATTTAAGTTCTCCCTAATGCTGTCGCGCTGTTCCCATCTTTTAGATTTATTCGAATACTTCAGGCGGGGTTGAGTAGACTTTCGTGGTTAAAGTTTATATGCAGAATGCGAAATGGTGGGTTCAGAAATGGTGTGGAGTTGGCCACCTCCTACGGAGGAGGTGTACCGTGGTTTGTGATGGCTTTTAGGAATCAATTATAGTTCCCGCCAATGCTGTGCCGATCGTTCCAATTTATATGAATGCCTTCGGACGGAGTTGAGTAGCCTTTTGTGGTTAGAGTTTACATACAAAACGCGAAAGTGAAGTCAGTACTGCGAAAAAGAGCGTATAATTAAAAGATGTGAATTATGTCCCAATAGTAGTGTTGTCAGTGGATGCCATTCTATTTCGAATGTTGATGCGAACAATAAATATAAAAAGTGCATGGCTACTGAAATTTACTTTTAATTTCTGTCACAATTTGATACTTAAAAATACTTTTTTAAGGAAATTATGAAGATCAAATTTCGTCCTCTTCATCTGACCTCGGTTCAAAATTACGAGGTCCTCCACAAAATAGCCCTAGTGTTGCTTTAAAACGGGACGTTAATATAACTAAATTATATTAGTTAATAAACCAAATCAAACTATTTGATATCACGCCTGCCTTTTGAACAGTTTAGATTTAATCCCTCATTTCACCACTTAAAAATGAGTTTTTTTTTTTTTTTTTTTTTTTTAGGTATTCTCCAAGACGAAGGTGAAGCATGGAAAGAGCAGAGGAAATTCTTTCTCCAAACAGCCAAAAGCCTGGGATTCGGTAAGCTAGAAATGGAAGGAAAGATTCACGATGAAATCAAGGGGATGCTGGAAGACCTTCGCAGAGACTGCAAGAACGGCCAAGATGTGGATTTGCAGTCCCACGCCGCCTACGTCACAAACAGCATCATATCGCAGATCTTGTTCAGTAAGAGATTCACCAAAGACGAATTCCATCGGAAAATGGAGAAAGAGTTTTTGGATTGCGTAAAAGTGTTCGTGGGTAAAAAGCATATTCTCATTGGGAACATTCTAAAGTGAGTGATCTATATGTATTTATAAACGGAAGTTGTTTTGTGTTTATGGCGCCCAGATGAATCTGTCACATTTATAGTAGTCATAAATTTTTGCATACTGATGATCCTAAGAATGACTCAATGCATTTCAAATCCCGAATTTCAAAAAATAACATCAATTTTTTTAAATTTAATATTTTGTGTGTTTTGAGTAATTTGTCTTGCTCGGTTTAAGAATTAGATATTATCGCCAAAACTGAATTTTTCTCGCCAAATGTGGTAATTCTGAGAATTTCTTTTATAATATAGAGCTTACACTCGGCCAGTAGGCAGCGCATGCGCAGTAAGGGGCTGATTTATGTTTGCCACAATTTCATAAGATAGATTCAGGCTATAAATTGCCGTTTTGGCGTCCCTGAATTTTTTTTTCACCGCGTATTGCATTAAAATGATGGACGCTTACACAAAGAAGCAAGGTAAAATAAAAATAAAAATATCAAAGTATCTCAATTTGGAAAACTAATCTAATTAATCTATGATAAGTGATTAATTTTTTTCTCGCGAAAAATCCCGCCAAATTCTACAAACGCAAGCAGAGTAAGAAAAAAAATGCAATACAATGGCATGTTGTTCTCTCGTCGGGACAATTACTTGCCATAGACCGGACAGCATTTTTCAACCTTTCTACGCATGCGTTGTCAACTGGCCGTCTTATAATTGACCGAAAATAAACCCGGCACAATCTTCAAAGGCATTTGTTATCATTTCTTGTGGATATCTGAAATGGCAGAAGGTTTTTAAAAATTTAGCTCAATTTTAGCAAGCTTGGGTATTCTTATGTCCTACTACTTTTCGTTTATTTTTAATAGTAAAATCGCTTGTAATAATCATAAGAAAAAAAGTCAAGGTACCATCGAATAGGATAAACAAATATCGTTCGAGTAAAATATTTTTGGACATCTACCGTAATCCACTAAATTTTAAGAAATATTTTTTTTTAAATAATCAGTTTTTGCGGAAAGGGCCAAGTAATTTAACATAACATTCCTGCATCTGACATTCTAATTTTATTGTCTTTTTTTAAAAAAAATTTTAAGTAAAAATTCGAGCATTTCTTTCTTATTAAAGACAAGAATCCGGATTGGATTTTAATTCATTGTTTTCCTGATTACTTTTTTTATAGTTCCACGATGGGGAATTTTACTCCTTTCCCATGTGGCAAGGAACAAATTGGGAATTGGGGCTTCAAGATTATTGAAAAATGTTTTATACAATTTAAATTCTAATAGGAGCATTTGCAGAAAAATTTCTGATTTATTTGTCTTTTTGATACCCCCCCCTCCCACGTGGCATCTCGTAATTGAGGATGATAAGCTTTCGGTATGGAGGTTGTTTCTCACTACCCTGGTGAGTACACGAAAAATGGGGCATCTTCCATCGATGACGGGCCATACTTCCTTAGAGAAGAGTTGTACCGTGGCCGGTGATGGCTCTTAGGACTCAACCACAAATCCTGTTAGTGTTGTTGTTGCTGCTGTCCGGTCATTCAGATTTTTCCGTGTGCCTTCGGACGAGTCGGAATAGCCAGTTTAAGCATCTTTGATACTTTCTTGTATAGGAATAATGCAAAGAAAAAAAATGGTAATCATTACAAAAAAAAAAAAAAATCGAACTCGAGATTTTGACAAATTTCCACTTTCCAGACATGCCTGAGTTCAGAAACATATTTTTGACATTATATTTGTTTGTCTTATTATGAACGCTTGGAATTGGAGAGATGAAATTTGGTATATGAAGATTAAGTTTTTTAGACAGACTTTATCAAATTTTGAACATAATCCATTCAGAGAAAATCTGTCTTCCTGGAAGAATAGAAGTGAAATTGATAAATAAATGCAAAGAACTGGTTGGATTAAATTTGGTATATAGATTTAGCATGTAAAATATAGAATCTTATTAAATTTTAAACCAAACCTGTGTAAAGGTTGACCGTCTGTCGGTCTGCATTTTCACGTGCGTGTAAACGCAATTATTTAAATCAAGGAAAAAATAATCGTCACGTGACAAATTTTGCTTCGATTTGGTTGGAAAAAAGACGACTAAAATACATACTCACACGACAGATTAAATAAAATTGCTATTGTAGATTCGCTCCATAAATGTGCATTTCGCAACTATTGTTCATTAATACCATGCAAGGCACACAATTTTATGTGTAGGAATCTTTATTGGAGATTGTGTTTGAAAATTTCGAGGGGACTACCCCCACTTGTTAATGCTTGCAACATTTTTAGTTCAAATATTCTTCCCCTCGAAATAATATATTTTTATTTGAATGTGAGAAACCGTGTTTCAGCTTCCAAATCTTATTCATTGATTTTATTTTGGTTTAAAGTGTGAGTTCTGTTTTGGACAACCAACTTTAACCAATACCATTGCTGTTATATATATTTAAACATATTTTAACAGTGCTTCGCCGAAAAGATAGAGCTTTTGGAATTTTAACTTCGGGACTCCCATGGAAGTCATGCCATATACAGAAAAAAAGCAATACGAAATGCACCAGTCTACATCTCTATACAAGAGCAAAAGAATTTTTCCCTTCAGTGATTTTACTAGAAATTTTTCCTTTCAGTGATTTTACTATAAAATTTTGATAGAGATTTCTGCGGCACATGTAGACTTAGGAAAGGGAATCTTAGGTATCTTTAAGAGAATGTTGTAAGCAAAAAGAATTTTTATTCCTTCATTCGGAGCGTGAGAAAATAAAGTCATCAGTTTTCTAGAGAAAGTGTTAAAAATAATTAAATAAAAAGTGGCAACTGGATCAGGGAATAAGAGAACATTTTAGAATGAAGTTAATATGAGTCAAATGAAGATAAAAAAGTACGAAATTAATTAGGATTTAAATTAGATCAAGAGATATCATTACATATATATAATGTAAACATATATTTTTTAAGCAGTTACGTGGCCGAAAAGGGAGAAGATACTTTCAATTTTTAAATTTCGCTTTTATTCCATCCCGGGAGGCATAATTTATGCACAAGCAAGAAGCGACGAGAAACGTCAACCCACAGCACGACACAAGAACAAAGAGCGAAAAAGAGCCAGATATATTTTCTTCAAGGATTATATGAGCTGAAATTCTGATAGAAATTTCTTTACACGTGTCGATTTATGTAAAGTGAATGGACGTATTTTTTTAAAAATTTGTTTAGCTTGACAGATTTTTATCCCTTTACTCAGAATGTGGGACCTTGGCGATTTCAGAAGTTTTACAGAGCTGGTGTAGAATTAATTAAATAAAAAAAGTGAAATTGGATCAGAAAATAAGAGAACATTTTAGAATTAAGTTAATATGTGTTAGATTATGATAAAAAGTAGGAAATAAATTAAGTTTAAATTAGATTTTAAAATATCATTACATATATTTATCAAATTTTGGTACTTCTTATGACAATTCGACAAAACAATTATTCTAGCTCTCTCATACGATAATTAGTTTACTATTTAGCGTTGCAAAATCTCACCAAAATTACTCCTTACTCCTAAAACGTAAATATAAGGAAAATGGTAGTAGAGATTTTAGGATTAGGCTTTCAAATTTAATTTTCCTTTACATATGTAGTTGAAATTAATTAGATGCACACTGTCTCTGCAGGTTAGTTCTAACATTTTCACCTTCTATGAGGAGAGCCAATAAGGCCAGGGGGGTTCTCCAAAAATGCGTTAGTGAGATCGTGAGAGAGCATTTAACAAGATTTGACCCCACTCATCCAAAGGATTACGTAGACTACTTCTTGTTGCAAAGAAAAGAGCTGTTGAAAAATGGGAGCGAAGGCAGTTTTACAGGTAATAAGCATTCTATTACGAATTGTATAACACACAGTATAGATAAAATAACACCCGTACAAATTTATTATATTATCTTTTAAATAAAGCATATAATGTTCTACCATGGTTAATTCAGTTACATTAACTTCCCTTTTAAAGCATTTTAGAGCTATTTTGGGACGGACCTCGTAATTTCGAACAGTAGCCAGATGATAAGGATGGCACCTGAGCTAGCATCCCTCTCTCAAACTTCCACAAAACAATAACCGAGAACATTTGTCCTCGACGGATTTATCGTGCACCAGACCCACTTACACGACGGTTCTTTCGTGGAATCAGGTATCAAACAGGGAACCCTCTGGCCCTGAAGACGAGACCTTATCACAATGCCACCACGGCCTCACAATTGGGGCTAGACTTATTTCTTTATAACTGAAAAATTATTTTAATCCTCATTCATAATTGCAAATAAATAAATAAATAAAATTTTGAATAATCCATATCCTTATCTTTAAAAAATCTGTATAAGAGATTACGTAAATTCAATCTAATAATGATAATTAGATGATAGTTTTCTTAAAACATTCTTTTGCAATATATTTTGACTAAATTTACTTAGTGTTTCGTTAACCTTGAGAAATTTAAGATTTCATCATTAAAATAAAAATTATCCTCTGTCTTATAATACTTCAAAATAAAAAAATAAAAATAATGATAAATTTTAAATATAAGTATTTGTTCTTTTTTTAAACACCCAATCTTTGAATGCTTCTACTTCTACTAAACTCTTTTTCTTTTATCAAAAAATTTCTCAAATCAATACAAATTAAATTCTTTTATAAATTTTTTCTTGTGATATAAAATGTCATTGAGATTAATTAAGATTTTCTAAAAGCTGGGTTTAAATTATATGCAAAATAAACTCCAAAAAGAATTTTTAAAAAATGTCTTCCCACTTGATCACTGCTCATAAATTTTCAACTAATTGTTCATCTTCTAGTGGAACGACTTGAAGCCAATTGCCTGAACCTATTTATGGAGGGTACAGAGACTGTCAGCTTCACGGCTAACCACTTGTTAGAGGAATTGAGTAAGTACCCGGAAACCCAAAAGAAGATCCAACAAGAACTGGACAGCATAGTAGGAAAGGAGAGATTACCTTCTTGGGCTGACAGAATCAAGTTACCGCTCCTGGAAGCTACAATACAGGAATTGTACAGGATGGCAACACCATTCAATCTGTCAACAATGTATTCTAATTTTAGTGAGTATAGTCCACTAATCAAAATCTAAATTATTATTCGGTGTGTTCGGATATAACCTGACAAACTGCACAGAATAAGAATCTTTCTGAGAATCATCCAATACGAAGGTAAAGCAAAAATTACAATACACTTCCTAGTATCCAACTCGCCGTTATCCGGCTTCTGGGCTATCCGTCCTAGTTTTCTTTTATCGTAATTAAATAAGGAACGCGAAGCATCTATTAAGTTATCTATTAAAGACTTTGTCAAAACCCAAGAATAATTAGTTTTGACCCTTATTTTGGATTAACTGTTTATACCGGTGTAATCATTTATCAGTGAAAAATAAAATCAGTTTGAGCCAATTTTCTTACGAATCAACCCTATGATTTAAGTTAATGTTTCCTGCATTTGGCATGGCAGAATTTATGTTAAAATGTGAAATCGTATCCTTTAACCTACTTTTTATCAAATAAATTTTTGAAACGTGCAGTACTGTATATAAACATGCATAAACTACCACTTAAGAGCCTTCTATTTTTAACTTGACACGTTACCGGCAGCTGCTTCTGTCATTCACCAGGCCTCGTCTCCGTTCACATTGCGATAAATGGAGGGCTTAATACTTAATAAGAAGTGAGAAAATACGTTTCACAACAGTGAGTTTTGGTATAAAAACTTGTGTTTTCTGGTACTGGTGAACAAAGAAATGAGTTCCTAAAACTCCGGCCTACCCGGCTTTTGGTTTGTAATCCGGCCTGCCCTTCCGTCACATTAGGCCGGATGCTAAAGAGTGTACTGTATCTACAAGTTTTAGAATAATTATTCTTCTTATATTGTGCATATTGATTTCTATCCTAGCTTATTTATTTTTATAGGGCTGTGATAATATAATGAAAGTTTTTTCAAGCCATTTTTCCTCCCTTTGTTGCAGATAAATCATGGCCACTCCGTTAAAAGCTAGCGCCAAAATAATAATAATAAACGAGCAATGATCCGATTCCTCTAATCGGAGGATGTCCAAGGTTCAGAAATTCATCGCAGATTGTTCCCATAATGTAGGGGAAATACACTATAACCTGCATTTTTGTAGGTTTAGTTTAGTTAGTTATATTAACATCCTATTTTAAAGCAACACTAAGGCTATTTTGGGGCGAATCCCATAATTTTGAACCGCAATCAGATGTCGAGAACGACAATTGAGCTGGAGACTCTTTTCCAAATTTCCACGCTACACCAGCGGGAGAGCGTTTGGCCCTAACGAATTTAACATGCACTAGGCCCACTTACACGATGGTTCTTTAGGGGAATCGGGTCTCGAACCTGGAGCCCTCCGATTCGGAAGCCGAGACCTTACTACCAGGCCACCGTGACAATTGTATTTTTATAAAACAGAAGTTTAAAAGAGGCCGAACAAGTGTAACACATGAAGATGACGCAGGACGGGCATCCATTTCCACTAAAAAGGACAACATTCAGCAAATTCGAGAGATGTTTCTGGCAAATAGATAAGATATCCGAGTTCGAAAACAATATCTAATAAATTTCTGGACTTTTCATATCCTCCAATTAGAAGAACTGTATCATTGCTCGTCATTCTTCTTTGATGCAAACTTCTAATGGGTGGCCATGATTTATCTGCAACATAAGTATGAAAAATGTGGAATTAGAATCAAAGTTTTAAAGTATTATGCCAACCGTAATAAAATGAGAGAGGATAGAAGTCAGTGTGCACGATGTAAGCACACTTACGCCCAAAGTCTGAATATAGTACACTCCGGAGTATTTAGCCTAATGTAGCGGAATGATAGGCCGGATAACAAAAAAAACCGGATAGGTCGGAGTTCTGTGAACTCATTTCTTGGCTCACCAATACCAGAAGGCAAAGTTTTTATACAAAAACTCACTGTTGTAAAACGTATTTTCCAACTTTATATTGAGTACTAAGCCCTCCATTTATCTCGAGTTAAGTAGAATGTGAACGCGCCGCGGCCCAATGAATTATAGAAGCAGATGCTGGTAACATGTAGAGTTGAAATAGGAGGCTCTATACTGTATAGTATGTTTATAACTGCATTGCACATTTCAAGAATTTATTAGAGAAAAAATAAGTTAAAGCATATAAAGTGTTCATATTTTTACATAAATTCTGTAATCTTCACTGTGATATGCTTAAAAAGGCATTAAGAACACCCCAAGAACAATTTATGAATACTGTACGCATTATTTAGTTATAATCAGAAACAGCGGCAGCAAAATAGGTCCGTTACACATTGACGGAATAATGAACAATGAGCAGAACGCTGCTCTTTTCCTGTCACAAATTGTATTTTGCACACGATACTTAAGAGGAGTAGCAGAAGCCGGCTTCCAATGCCTGGACAATGTTGCCAATGCAACGCCTTGACTTCCTCATTTAATTATGATAAAAGAAAATAAGACCGGATAGTTGCGAACCGGAAACTCGGGAGTGTACTGTAATTTTTGATTTACTCACGTGCATTAAAGTTGTCCAAAGAACCGTACTTCTAGGATGCATAGTTTTCGAGAAAATTGCAACTAGATGGAAAACGGAAGAATTTTAAAGAATAAAAATGATATCCAAGACTCGTTTTAAAATTATGGAATAATCTCGTCACTGCATTAGACTAGAATGTGTATATGGGAGGCTAGAGGTGCCTAAAGTCCAGTTGTGTGTTAAATTTGATAATCAGGTATCAAATTCTTTGGATTTTTTCCTGTAGGATATCTAATGTCTTTGCTTTTATCGGCTATGAAGTCGGATGTCGTAAGCAACTATCCAAAGCACGGCACGGGAGTACATGCTTTGAAATTTGTGATGGTCTTGAGCAGGTATTTATGTAAATTGCACTGTAACGCAGCACTGTTCGCAGGTATTTATGTAAATGCAGCATTGTTCGCATTTACGTTAAAGCATTATGTTTTTACCACCAGATTAGACATCATAACTGTTTCTTACTTTTCTTAATAACTATGAGCCATAGGTCTTTAGACATCTTTAATGTATTCAGAGTGAGGGGTCTCATTCTGACAAGTCGGTAAGATGATGCCCAACATCCTTGTCCAGTTAGCCCCTAAATGTATTGTAAATTCACTGGATTTCCGAAGAATTGGTTTTCTGATTTTTTTTTTCATATTTTATTTTACGAACAAAAAAATTGTTGTTTCATTTTTATCGAAGCGGTTGATTCTGATTGCCAGTCTTTCATTGCTATTATTATTATTATTTGCTTAGAAAATATTATAATTGTTGAAAATTTGGTTAGTCTTTACGTTTTAGAGTTCAAATAGTCCAAGCAAATCATTTTTGACATTATGCCAATTCGTCGATCTGTAAACGTCATAATTCAAAAATGCAATGAGCAAATAATATAACATTTCTTATGCGATCTATAAAAAAAAATTATAGATCTATTCCGAATTTTGCACAAAATCCGTCAGTCTGATTACCAGACCGTGTGGATATGAATAAACGATAAATAAAAAAAATCAATGAACTGAACTGGATGAATTAAATCGGGTAAATTATCTTATAACCGAAATAACAGATTTTTTTTTAAAAAAAATTTGAACCTAATTAGTCAACGTTCGGCTGGTGTTTAAAGGCACCAGAGCCATATTTCTCCATAGTATGCCGAATAGATCAAAAGAGAAATGTCAAAAATGCATATTGGTTTCTTTCAATATTCGGTATTTTTCCGTTTCTGAGAGCCGCAAAAAAAAATAAAAAAAAAAAAAAATCGCCAAACTGTTGGCGATTTTTATATGATTTTTTTTGCGGGCGATTTGGCGAAAATAATTTAACTGCCACCAGCGACCTTCGGAATATAATGGTACTTTTCCGTTTTCGAGGTCTGAAAAAAAAAATCGTCAAACTGTTGGCGATATTTTTACAATTATTTTGTTGGTGATTTGACGAAAATAATTTAACTGTCGCCAACGGCTTTCGGAAACGGAAAAGTACGCATTATTCTATTAAACAGGGAAAACTGGGAAGAATACACCCCGTTAGCTCAAATTTTATGTGCTCTATTTCATTCTGTAGAGCAGACAACAATCGAAGGATATACGATTCCAGAACGAAGTAGCATCATTTTCAATCTGGATCCCGGAAATTTTGATAATGGAATTTTTCCTAATCCTCAAAAGTTCGACCCATCGAGGTTTCTGAGTGCGGATGGCAAGAAAATGAAACAGGATGGACCGTTTCCGTTTGGAATTGGTAAGTACAGAGGGAATTTCTTTTTTATAAACTAACCAAGAAATTATTTTTTCCGAGAACACCAAAGCAAATAGCACTTATGAAAGAGAGAAAGAAACAATACTACGAACTGAGGCGGATTCTTGATTACGCTTTTACCTAGGGTTACGGGTAGATTTCAAATAAACCAATTAATAATATGCTGGTAGATGAACCATATAATATGTTTTATCAAAAAATTTTTAAAAAATTGCAATTCTATGAATTTTAAAATATTGGAATAAGACTTAGTCAAATATTAAATGTATCTGGACGTTCACGTAATTTTTATAGTATTTATAAACACCAAGAGTCCTATTTAATAATATTACATGTAATTGTGAATATCACGCAATCATGAATAATAATAAATTTATATATTTAAAATAATAAGAAAATCGAATGAATCAATTACTTAACTCCAGCCATTGGTTCGGTTTCACAGCATACTATATTCCTAACACGTCATATTTAAGATTCAACTATAAAGACTGTATTTGTGTGGTGACTTACCCACTTATAGCAGTTACATAAATTTGCAGCGGCCAAACAGGCGATAAATGACTGTTTGTTCCGCCAACTGGCGACAAGCAACACCCGCACCTCTGATGAACTTCGCTCGCCAACTAGGGATAACAAATATTTTAGGAGTGGTTACTACGTAACCAATATCATAAAGTCAAAAATACTAGTGATCAATACTTTTCAAAGAGGGGGAGTGATTCAAATCCTTGATACGATCTTACTGGTGATATTTCGATTACAGGTTTTCGATCACGATACAAAGTAACAATCGATGCAATCTGTCGAATGGAAGCTCTCGAACAAAACAGAAAAGGAGAAATCTGTGAATGGGTTGAAAAGTGAACGGACCGGTTATTCTTGGAATTATCGTATCATTTAATTGCATATCATTGAAATTTATCGGAGGGATGACTTCTCTGGAAAGTGTGAAGTCGCTGCTCCACTTCATGAGAGTGACCTTGATTTTCCGATATTCCATATTCCATACTAATCATACAAATCATTCCATACAAATTCCTATTCCATACAAATCATTTTTAATTGCTTCTGACATCACTTTGTATATATTCTGTTTACTGCTGGCGCCATCTATTGGTAGAATATGGAATTAAAGTAAACATTTTAAAAAAATGACATATATATTTAATTCAAATTTTTCAGAAAATGGTTTACTCCATTTCTGAAATTAAATAAACAGTTTTGAATAAAAATTAAATTTAAGAAGTAAGCTGAAATAGATAAATTAATTCAATCACACGTTACTTAGATTAGTAAATTAAGTAATTAATTACAATTAATAATTTTTATATTTAATACTAAGTAATTAGTAATATGATATTTTTAATTAGTAATATGATTGAAACAACAGATATTTGGAACAAATATTTAAAAATAACAATAGCAAAATTATTTGTTATTCAAAAAAATCGTGGATTATGCATCTCTATCCCAAACGGAAACTAATGACTCTCTTCCTGTATTCGCCGGCCTGCTTGTCGATGGCCATACGTCCGTTGTATCATCATCTAAATTTGTTTGTTTAATTCGTAATTAAATTTTGTTATTGTTACTCTACATGGATGGTAATCTTTCATCAATTGGTTATGTTTTTTATACTTTAATTTAAGGTAAATTTGGCAACGCGTGCTAAGCCACGCACCAAAAATTAATAATTGCAATAATATAACAGATTTTTACACGACGTATCTATATATCTCTATTACTAATAAAGATGAATGACTATATGCATTTGTCTATTGGTCTCTACAGGTCAGACTACTGAACCTATCGCAAACAAATTTGGTGCATGAATTTCTTGTAGAGAGGAAAACGAATTTTAAAAAATTTTTAATTAATCAAAAATTATGCTGAATAAATCATTCATAAGGTGTAATCAAATAAAAAGAAGACAAGAGTTATGTGTAAAAATTTTTAATACTATAATCCTATTTTATGTGTAACAATATAAATACAAATCCAAGAGTGGCAAGATTTAATGGTTACGGGCTCCACTTCATAATGCTTACGCTACCGAAATAGTGTGCACTGCACAGGACTCTGGTCTCCATGTTCCTCTTCCACTTGTGAGAAATCTGTGTAGCATGCTCCCCTTCTGTGCAAAGTAATTTTTAAAAATTGAACTTGGTGCTGATCTGCGGAATCCATCATATAACTAACTCACTTTGGAAATAATTCTCAGAAAGGATGATATGCATGAGAAACCTTTAAACTACGCATAAACTGGGAATCCAACTGCGCCATCTATCGGCTAACAATGAACTCATTGGAATTTGATACAACGTCGCTACAATTAAGTTCTCCTTTTCATTTCTTTAAACCTTTTGAATACCCAGTGTAAATAATTGTAAGTTGCAGAAATGTTCCTAAATCAATTATAAAAATTTTTATTAAATACATTATACCAAAAACATGGACTAATGTGCCGGAGGTTGGGTTATTTTATGAGCAAATATATATATATATGCTGCAAACACGTTTTTAATTAGACTTTTTAAAATATAAAATAATTTTAATGAAAATCAGGAATCTAATCAAAATCTTAAAAGGTTGATCTAACAGAAATATAGTAAGTAATATGGAATTTTAACTATACTAATATGTTAATTTTTTTTTAATGAATGTTTAGGAATTTTCTTTCCTGCGATGCCGATTGTGAGTTTTTCAGAGTATTGCTTTCAATGCCTCGCACAATGACGCCTTTGTTCCAAATTTTCAAAAATTTTGGCAAGAATTTTATTTTTTACTTTTACTAATGAAAGTGAATATTTTTTTTATTCTTTTATTTTCTACAATATAATTATGATTATACATAAATACTAGTTATAATTAGCATGGAATTCTGCTATCAATTAATTCTCACATTCATTACCAGGTAGCGTCTTTAATGCGGAATCAAAATTAACCAATTAATTAAAAATTAAGTTTTAAAATATTAAAAACTGTTTTATCATTGAAAATATATAACTATGGAAAAATTTCAAAATTCTAGCTCATCAAGCAGTGAATGGAAAAGCGAGAACTCAATTCAGTTCACTCAAGTATTAAAAGCTTCGAGTTAGATAAAAGCATGCAAAAATTGCGCATGAAACATTAATCTGAATGAATGTCATTTAATAGTACGAAGGATGTCATAATTGAATGTACTGACGAAACTTTTCTTTTCTTGCAGGTAAAAGAGCATGCGCAGGAGAATCCTTGGCGCATATGGAAGTATTTCTCATTATTGCTTCCGTCGTTCAGAACTTTACAGTGCACCCGGGTAGTGAACAGGAACGACTAAAACTAGTACCAAGGAATTTATAATACACAAGTATCATTTACTTGTAGAACATTTGAAAATTTACATAATCATATCTAAAGCTGGTTATGAAAAATATATATATTATACACTCTCTCTGGTTATATAAAAAGCCTGCACTTTTGTAAAAATGTTTTTTTTTTATTTAAATAAATCTTTTTGTGATTGATTTTATGATAAATAATTAAACAACAAAAACTAAAAATATGTATAAATTGCTTGTGCACGAATAAATTTTTATAAATCATAATATAATTTTTAAAAATAAATTTTTTGCACAAAATCACTATGAAACTTAACAGAATGAAACATATATTATTTTTTAATGGTCAAATTAATATAATTCTTTTCAGTTTTGCTTATTCAAATTTCAGCCTGATATTTGCCAATTTATGTTTTCAATATTTGATTCCATTACGATTTCTTTGAAAGAATTGTAAAAAATGTAGTAAATATGCAAAATAAAAAAAATCTTTAAAATGTACCTTATTAAATACTCCAACTTCTGTGAAAACACATATTTATTACATTGAAAGCTTATTGAAACAAGGTTACCAGATAAAAATAAAAATCATAAAAAAAGACAAAATTTGATAAATTAAAAAAAACGTACTTTTTTTTTTTGCTAAACTACCTTTAAAAAAATGTTTTCTTTCATGAAAAGGAATCTTATTATATCGTTTGACGTAAAGCTGCTAAATTTGGTACAGATATATTTTGGAGGGTGGAAATGTGCATGTTGGTCTCATTTTCTGAAATTTTCATTAAAAATTTAATGAATTAAAGCGTGAATATGCGATTTTTTTTCTATGAGAATCTCGTCAATATCATTGCACAAAAATGAATTTTACTGCTTTATAATTTTAAGAAATTGCGCATTTCTTTTCACGGACAAATTATCCTTGAATTTCTACAATTTTTAAAGCTATTTAAAAAATAATCTTTAACAACACATCCCATTATTGAGTTGAAATTCAAACCATTTTCATTGTTCGTTAAATAATTAATCTCATGATTTTCTTCCACTGCTGAATAAAGACTGATGAGAAAGAAGATTACACATTAATAACGCCTGGAGAAATGTAACTGCAATATTAAAAATAAATAAATATAAAATAGTAGGAAATTTTGTTTCTCAAATCAGGTTTTATATGTATATGTTTGCAAATCAATGCTGTCCATTTACAAAAATATTGACAACTTCTTTTTAAAAAATCAACAAGCTTGGTTTAGTTTAGTTATATTAACGTCCTATTTTAAAGTAACACTAGGGCTTTTTTGGGACAGACCTTGTAATTTTGAACCGCGGTCGGATGACGAGGACAACAACTGAACTTCCACCCCTTCTCCAAATTTCCGCACCACAATAGAGGGCAAAAACCTTTGAAAATTTACTCTACAGTGAAAAGATAAATAACTTTAATAGCCCAGTAAGACGTATGGTGTTATTAAGAAGTGCTATTTTTTGCAAGCTGAAGTATAGAGATTTGACACTGATAATTATACATCAATCCTATTTCAACGAGACAGCACGACTTTGAAGAAGCATCTAAGCATTTTCGGGAACTGCAAAGATTTGGATTACCCTGATTCAATTTTCCCATGATTTTTTTCCTCCCTTCATTGAATTCTTGATGGAGGTATTGTTTCTCCTCTTCCCATAATCTCAGCAAGGCCATGACCCCACAAGTACTGTCGCATTAGCTAAGAAGATTTCTTGGCCGCTGTGGTCTGGTGGTGAGGTGCAATTCAAAGGATAGTTCCTAAAGAAATTTAGTAGAAAATTATTTTTTATCTTTTTTTATATCAAAACAATTCATTGATTAGAAAAAATTAAAATTTGCAAATCAAAGAAACAAAATTAAAACTTATGATGGAACAAAATATGATATATAAACGGAAAATGATAGCAAAAATGATTGATATGAACAAAACATATGAAAACATATTACAATAACATTTACTGTTTTCTATGCGCGAAAATATGTTTTATAAAATTTCTGAATTGCAACGATTATTTAAAAAAAAGGAAAAATGAGACAAAAAAAATTTTTTGAGCTCCAAGTGGTATTCTAAATAAATGTGAATTTCTTTTTAAGAATTCTTGTCCAAATGAAATTATTGAAAATCTAACTAAATATTCTTGTGGCATTGTGGAATTCATATAACTCATCTAAGTTTTTTTTTATCTCTCTCCAGAAGCACTGCCCTTTGAATAACATTGCCTGAAGTGCCCTCGTGTTATTTATTCATAGCCAGTCCTCCAAATTTTGCAATGAAAGTAAAATGTATTATGTGCCAGCAACATGTGGCAATGCAAAAATTCCCTACGTAAAATTTTGAGTTAAATAGATTTACATTCTGTTTTAATATTGCACGATATTTGCTTAGGTAGGTCTATCAATTTTCAACTATCTTAAAAAAAAATCAGAAGGATGTCCAACCAAGAAAGACAGTTGAATTCTAAAGGCAGATTTTCTTTTATTAGGTCCATAAACAGGATGGATTTTCAGGGGAATGTAATCACGAGACCAATATATTATTACCCAGCAATTGCAGACACAACATTTTAAAAATATGTAAATAACAACAAAAATAACAAAACGTAACTTTATTATGACTCCACCTCTGGCAGAGTAAATCAGGAATTGTTTTAATTTATATAAATTGCTGATTTATGGAAAAATTTCTCCGTTATGAAACAAAAGAGAGAAAAAAAAATGACAATAATAAAAAAAATCATAAAACTTTTCTTAAATCTATCCAAGATTATAAATATGGATTCAGATAAAGAAGAGAAAAAGACATACTTATTTACTAGCATTCTTATAAAAGTCAGATTAAGAATGGCCAAGTAATGAGTTATGTATAAAATTATGGTATTGTTTCATACAGCTTTTAAAAGTTGTGAAATATATTTTTATATCTTGAAAACCCCCAAAAATTTTATTGGAAAAAATATTAAATAACTCTCCCCCCCCCAAAAAAAATGTATAAAAAAACTGTCTGCAATATTACTTAATAAAGATTTTAAACATTCATTACTCAGTTTGCAATTATTATATACTGAAAATAGAATATAAATAATGCATCTAACATATTATTCTCAATAATATTATATAACAGATAACATTTACATTAATAATATTGCAATTTCTCAGATTTTTTATTTAAGTGGTAATTTAGATCATTAAAATAAAAAAGATAAATTATTTTTGTAATATTCTATGATAAAAATTGTAGGCACTTATAAACAAATTATTTTGAAATAATACACAAAATATTTTATACTTAGAAAAAACAGTAAATATTAAATTATCATATTTTGATCTTTCTAGTAATTCGGATTATTATAAAAATATAAATTAATTTTGTAACATTCCTAAACAAAAATACGATAAAAGTATGAATAAATTTTAAATACATTTAATATTTTAATACAAATATTTATATTTATTATAACATACTTAATTTGCAGCAATTCTTTTATTTAAAAAGTATACAATTACTTCAACCATACACACTAATAAAAATTTAGGATAAATATGAATAGCTTCTTTAAATCATCTCATTTTAATACAAATAAAAAAAATTTCAATCACAGCTAGGATATTAGATTAACTGATTCAACGAAATAATCAAGATAAAAAAAATTGGGAATTAATGATAATTACTATTAAAAATAGTATTTAAGCTAATAACATTACACATAAAATTGTTTCTAACATGTAAATGCTACAACTTTAAAGTAAGTTATACTGGAAAGAAAAGGGAGAAAAGGAAAGTTCACTTGGATATTATAAGTATGCGAAATAATTCCGGAAAATTAATCAAATATTAAACTTATTAGAATTTTAATTTTTGAGGTATTTCAGAAATTTTTAAATGTAAATTGGCCTTTTAATATTAATTATTAAAAATTACAGAATACAGATGATGAATTATATATATATATATATATATATATATATATATATATATATATATATACAGTGTCTCACAAAAGTGATGGGACACTTGTGCTTTACAAAAGGAAACTGTAATAAAATAAATAACTAAACATGCACAAAAATGTTTTGGGTGTGTTTCATATTTAAAGTTTGTAACGATTTTATTACATAACATACATTTTGTCAAAATATTAATTTAATAAAAATACAATTGTTTAGAACGGAGCAAAAAATGGCTCACATAAGTGATGGGACACTTACTTTTCGATCAAATATTTATCCAAAAATTTTACTGTTTAAAAGGTTTTAATATTTTGTTGGATTTCCTTTTACTTTTAAAACTTGATTTAATCTTCTTGGGATGGATTCGACTAATTTTTTTATGATTTCTGAAGTGATTTTACCCCATTCTTCTTGAAGCACCGATTTTAATTGTTGTTTTGAAGAAATGGTGTGTTTGCGAATTCTTGATTCCAATTCTTACCAAATATTCTCTATGGGATTTAAGTCTGGAGATCGTGGTCGTGTTTTTATTATTTCAGGACAGTTATACAGCAGCAAGAGTCTAACGTTCAAAGCAGTGTGCTTGGGGTCATTGTCCTGGTAGAATTTAAAATCGTTATGAAGGTTCAATTTTCGTGCTGAAGATTTCAAATTTTGCTTTAAAATGTCAATATACTTGTCGTGTACTCGCCTATGGTACACGGGTTCTTTTACTGCGATTGAAAAAAAACTACTCTCCTTGAAAAAATAAACTATAACATTTATTTCTACGACAAGACAAGTTATTCTATATGCATATTAAATTTAAATGACTACATTTCCGAAAGAAAATAGTTCAGAATCTTTTTAGCTGCTGATCACAACGTTGTTCCGTTTTTCAAGTTTTTTTTCCAAATTGTTTTGTTTTCAATACCGAGTTGAGTTGTTACTCGCTTCGTCGAAGTTCGCGGATTCATGCGACACTCCCACCTTTTGGGTTTTTCTTTTCAAGAAAACTCAAAATGCTCTTTAGCCCAAACAGTTCACAGGTCCAGTCGTTTGGGAGCTTGAATCTTACGGCCGAAACGGGTTTTCATGGTATTTAGATTTGGTAGAGACGTTTTGTGAGATTCTGGTAGCTTCTCAAGATGTTCCACATATTGCTGTTGTACTGCCTCTTCTTTCTCATCTTCAATTTTAGATGATCTATTCTCTAGTAGATTCTCTACTGAAGGCGTTTGAACCTCAAGTGCGTAGATACGCTGTACAGGTCTCAGAAATTCGCCGTTCTTCGTTTTTACTTTCACAAGGCGAACTGAACCGTCCTTACCAGGGAATACTTCTGTTATTTTACCCAAAGGCCAATTCAGACGTTTTTGACTGGTTACTTAGACAATAACCATTTCTCCCACCTTGAAATCGTGGGGTTTTATCATTTTCTTGGTTTGTTGCCTCAACTGCCCCAAGTATTCCAGTCGGAATCGATTTCTGAGATCTTCTTGCAGTTTACACCTATATAGTCGCCGCTTGCGAAAATACTCAGAAGATAGTTCCAAGTGGTCAAGATCTGGAATTCCATTTTTCTTACGTTCTCTGAGGAAAGAAGATGGTGTTACACGTTCCAAATCATCGTGTTCAGGAACGTAGGTAATGGGGCTTGAATTTACGATGTCAATCGCACAAAATCGTATTCAATTCTTCGTAACTCAGGCATGCTCGGCCTAGAACTTTCTTCAGAAGGTCTTTTACTAGGGCAATAAGGAGCTCCCACCATCCTCCCCACGATGGAGCTGAAGGTGGTATAAATTTCCAAATAATTTCCTTCTTTTTCCCTTCTTCTACTTGTTGCCAGTTAATACAATGAAATAGTCTACTTGTTCCAACAAAATTTGTTCCATTATCTGTTTATATTACTGAAGGTCGTCCACGTCGTGCAATAAAACGCCTCAGCGCTAGTATGAAATTTTCCGTTGACAGCGAGGTAAGAAGTTCAAAGTGGATCGCTCGATATACGGCGCATGTGAAGAGCGCGACCCATGTTTTGGTACTGTCTTTCAGAAACAATGGGCCAGCCAGATCCACTCCAGTAACTTTAAATACACCTGCATTTTTCACACGGTCTTCTGGTAAGGGAGGTAAATTTGTTTTCACAGGTTTAGCGTTGAAACGCTTACAGCGGATACAGCTGTTTAAAATTTTTCGAATAGACTTCCTTTCTTTCAGAATCCAGTATTCCTTTCTTTCAGAATCCTCTACTCCGGAGAAGGGTCATCAAAATTTGAATTCCACAATGCATCAGAGTTCGATGTTTATACATGATCAAATTCCCTACAGCTGGATGTTCCCCTGGCAGGATCACCGGGTACTTGAAGTCTTCTGTATCTTGACGGTAAATAGCGCGGGTCTTAACTCGCAGTTCCATTCTTGTTCGCTATGACATTTAATGAGTGCAACCTTGGATCTAAAGGTCCATTAAAAACTTCTCTCTGGATCAACAGCATGAATAGATTTTCGGCTTCTTTTACCTCAAAACAAGTAAGAGTTGGGGAATTCGAAACATCTCTTTTTCTGGCATTATTGCAGAATCTGCGAATACATGCAAGTATTCGAATAGTTTTTAAATGTGAAGATAATGATTTGTAATTCCAATCATTTGGTTTTTCGGTATGATTATGAAATGTCAATATGGTCTTCCGTTTCTCAGCATTTATCAATTCTTCGTCTGCTTCTGTGCTACTCCGCCAATTTTCTTAATTTTCATAACGCCACATAGGTCCCTCCCACTATTTAAAATTAAGAAATTGCTTCGCTGAACATCCTCTGCCGTAAAGGTCGGCCGGATTTTGTGTGCCGGGAATATGTCTCCAATTTTCAACATTTGTAAATGTGCGTATTTCTTGGATTCGGTTAAACACAAATGTTCCCCAGGGCGCGTTTCTCTTTATCCAGGTGAGTGCTGTCGATGAATCGCTCCAATAAAATGTCTTCAGATTAGGTATTTTTAGGTCTTCGATAATTTTTGCACTCAGTCTAGCACCAATACAACACGCCAGCAGTTCCAGACGTGGAATCGTTAAGTTCTTTAAAGGCGAGACTTTAGATCGGGACTGAACAAAGCTAACAAACACTTCATCACGAACCTCTACTCTTAGGAAAATACAAGTGGCATACGCTTCAGCACTTGCATCACAAAAGACATGAAGACTGACAGTTTCTTCTTCACTTTGACTCAGTTTCATCCATCGAAATATTTTGACTTCTGAAAGATTGTTTATGCCCTTCAGCCAGTTCCAAAATCGTTTGGATAGACCTTCTGGCAGGGAATCATCCCATTTAAGTCCAAGATTCCAGGATTCTTGAAGCATAAACTTTGGAATGATGGTTACGGGAGAAGATATACCCAAAGGGTCAAATACACTCTGAGCCAAAGAAAGCAGACCTCTTTTAGTAAGAACCAGATTTTCATCCTTCGGATAGTTTATGATGCAAGACAGAGTATCTTGTTTTAGGTCCCAGTTTAGGCCCAATAAGGATACAGTTTGGTATTTGTCGGGTTGATCGATAATTTCAAGTGAAGCATTTGATTGCCAGCCTCGTAGATTGACATTTTCCTAAAGACATCAACGCTTGCGATTCAACTATAAATTTATTTGCTTCATCTGTATTCTTCAAACTGCAGACACAATTATCCACATAAAATGAATTCTTCAAGATTTCCGCAGTATTCAAGAGCTCTTCAGGGGCTTTTTCCAGATGGTAATTCAAAGTTGCCGCTAAAAGGAATGGACTGCAGGTGACACCAAACACAACACTACGATGTCTGTAGATTTTCATTCCCTTGTCTTTGGTTTTCCATAAAAATTGCAGATAATCCCTGTCCCTCTCTCTGATTCCGATCTGAAGAAATGCCTTCTCAATGTCTGATGTTATTCCAACAGGAAATTTCCGGAAACGATTCAGTAGGGAAGGAACAAGTTCAATTAAATTAGGACCGCTTTCTAAGCAGGCATTCAGTGAGGGTGTAGCCTTTATATGTGCGGATGCATCGAAAACTGGCCTCACTTTCGTAGTAATGCTGTTCTCTTTAAAAACAGGCCTGGCCGGAAGATAGTATGCCGGAAAAACAGGCCGGAAGATAGTATGCATTTAACTCTTTTTAATCTTCAATTTCTTCAATGACACCGTCAACAATCCATTTTTTAAAGACATCTGCATATACTCCAACCTTCTCGGATTCTACAAGTTTTTTATAAACAGAAGAAAGTCGTTTCTCAGCCATTTGTCTGTTGTCAGGGAGCCAGGATGATTCTAAAACCCAAGGTAAGGGGACTTCATACCTCCCTTCCTCATTAATCGTCAGAGTGTTTCGAAAATAATCTAAAGTACTTTGATGCATTTCAGTCTTCTTTTTAGATTCAGCAGGATCAATAATTCCAATGGCTTCTAACTTCCATAAGTCACTTATATTACAATCTTTTATAAGTAAGTTTGTCACTGTCATGCTTATAGAGTCTGAATTGCTTGGTGCTCTTCCCATAAGTGTCCATCTAAGCAAAGTCTCAGTAGCAGTTAATCCACAAGTTAAATTGAGGACTTTTCCAGTCATCAATTTTTCTGCTATGTGAGCACCAATAAGCAAATGGATTGTGGATGAAGAACAAGATGCTAAACATTCTTGATCCGTTAGATGAATTTTACTATCCTCTAATTCCTTTGACCAGAATCCGGTTAGTATCTGACAAATTGCAGCACAGATTTTCTCTTGATCAAATGCGTTAAAAGTGCAATAATAATTTTTGTTAAAATCACTTACAAAAATCTTGTATTATGAATGTTCCTGGAGATTTTGCATCCCTCCAAACAAATTATGAATAAGAGTTGTTTCTTTTAATGCAGGATACTTCATTTTCTTAGCAGCTTCTTTCGTAATATAAGATTTCTGACTTCCAGTGTCTATGAGAGCCCTCACAGCAAAATCCTGTGTTTCTCCCCGAAAACCCACGACCAGGGTATGTAGAAACACACTTGTAGAACATGCGGGATTGGCCAATGTATTGAACTGACCAAAATTGATTGAACTCTCCGTTGCTTCTTGAGAGTTAGAAGAATAAACGGTCTTTCTATCAGGACACATCACAGCATGATGTGTTTGACCACAAATTCCACAATTCACTTGGACCCTGCATAGCTTTGACACGTGACCGTTACTTCTGAAACAGCAACCTCTTTTCTTCAATCGTTTCATTTTCTCATTTAAATCCAAATTTCGAGCAACATGACATTCTTTGGATTCATGATTGTTCTTGTCACAAAATACACACTTCAAAACATATTTTTTTGTTTCCTGAAAAAAGTCCCGCAGCTGTCGGCAAGTTCCTTTTAATCTTGATATTTTTGTTATTTTCTTTCAGAGAGAAGCCTTCCATGGCAAGAGCTATCCTATCCTCATTTTCAACTTCGTTCTTCAAATATCTCATCAAACTTTCCAATCGAAATTCTTTCGCGTCATCTTTTGCATCCAATCCTCTATCATTTCTCCGCCAGGCTCTTAAAACTTCTTCACTTAAACAAGATTCAACCAGGGAAAACAACATGGCCGCGCACTTCGCTGTAGTAACGCCAAGAGTTTATAATGATCTCAGCTGGGTTTCAAGACGGTCATAAACAGTTGATAATTTAACATGTGTCTCTTTAAGATTGAATGCGAGTGTCAATTTTAACAATTCTCTAACGTAATATTCAATCAACAAATCATCTCTACCGAATCTAGATTTCAGACAATCAATCGCCTTGCAATAATTTCCGGAGGTAGGGGGAAAACTTTCAACTAATTCCCTCGCTCTGGAATTCGGGATAGTTGCTTGGACTAAGTATTGAAACTTGTCGGTTTCAACGATATCGTTGTCTTCATCAATTTTTTCGAATTGTTCCCTAAACGGCAGCCAACCTTTAATTTCACCGCCAAATTTCTTCAGTTCCAAACGAGGCAGCTGGAATTTCCGCTTTTCTCCACCAACTGAAGATAATGTATCAGCGTTAACAGCGGGATTAGTTTTTCTATTCACTAATAAACTCATCTTTTTAAAATTGAGTGAATACTCGTCTGCTGAACGAAACTCCTTTTCAATATCGTCTTCATTTATGTATTCAGACATCAACAAAAGATAAACAAAATATCTTCATTTAATTGCAAAAGTTCATTATTTTTCTCGCCAAGCAGCTGGAAGGTTGCCAAACAATCTAAATCTTCTGCAATGTTTACTTCCGTTTTCGCTGACTCATCTAAATGATTAAATAATCTAGTAAATGCAGATCTAACTGTTTTCCGTTTAAGCTTTAAAGCTCCCATAATTTTTCTGAAACAGTTATTTTTCAAAGTATCGACAAATTTCTAATAAAAAATAATTTATCGTCAAAATAATTCACTTGCCTTTCGAATCGTTGATTTCAAATCACAGTCCTGTCGCGGACGCCATGTCGTGTACTCGCCTATGGTACACGGGTTCTTTTACTGTGATTGAAAAAAACTACTCTCCTTGAAAAAATAAACTATAACATTTATTTCTACGACAAGACAAGTTATTCTATATACATATTAAATTTAAATGACTGTATTTCCGAAAGAAAATAGTTCAGAATCTTTTCAGCTGCTGATCACAACGTTGTTCCGTTTTTCAAGTTTTTTTTCCAAGTTGTTTTGTTTTCAATAAGGAGTTGAGTTGTTACTCGCTTCGTCGAAGTTCGCAGATTCATGCGACAATACTTGTACTGATCCATTATACTGTCAATAAAAATAAGATTATCAACTCCAGCGGACGACATACACCCCCATACCATAACTCCTCCTCCAACATGTTTTACTGTTGGCACCGTTTGCGAAATTCTTCCCTGGGTATTCTCCACACTAAGATTCTACCGTCAGAACCAAATATATTAAATTTACTCTCATCAGCAAATATAATTTTATTCCAGTAATCAGAATTCTTATTTATGTTGGATTTTGCGAAAGCTAGTCTGAGTTTTCTATTCTTTCCACTTACGAAGAATTTTTTCCTGGCTACTTTACCGTGATATCCAGCAGATCGAATTACCCTTCTAATAGTCTCAGGATTAACAATTATTCCATATAATGCTTGTAAATCAGCAGCAACTTTAGGAGCACTCTTTCTTGGATTTTTTTTTAATATTTCGAACGATAATTCGCTTTATTCCACTGGATAGCTTTGATGGTCGGCCAGGTCATCTTTTATCCTGAATTATATGATTCTTTTTATATCGTTTAATGATATTGAAAACTGTTGAATGACTCAAGTTAACTGTTTCAGCAGTTTTTCTAATAGATTTTCCACGTTCAATATCCAAATTAATAACTAATTTTCGATTTTCAGGCGAAGTTTCTTTTCGTTCAGCATTCATGGCTGCACAGAGCTAAAAAACACAAAAATTCCAAAACAAACTGCAGAGAAATACTGCAGACGATTTTATAAATTATTGCCAATTGCTTTTCAGTACAAATGAAACCACCAAAAATATTTTTATTGCTTATTTCAGACGATTTTTGTTGCATATCTAATGGTGACCCATCACTTATGTGAGCGATTTTTTGCTCCGTTCTAAACAATTGTATTTTTATTATATTAATATTTTAATATTTTGACAAAATGTATGTTATATAATAATTGTTACTAAATTTAAGTATGAAACACACCCACAAAAAATTTGTACATGTTTTTTTAAATTTATTTTATTACAGTTTCCTTTTGTAAAGCACATGTGTCCCATCACTTTATTGGTTTTAATCTGTTCTCCTACTGCTGCTCTCAGAGATATAAAAAGAACCAATTATTCAGAAAGCGGCGCTGTAGATAATGTTATTCGACCGCCAGATGTCGCACAGAGCAGTCAATTTTCACAGCTACGAAAGAAATATTTTCTGATTTTTAACAAAATAATAAATAACAAAATAATTGTATACACATACACACAAAATTAAATGCTCTGATACATTTTCTGTATTGATTAAATAAAAACATGAGATATATAAAAACGGCATTTGAGCTCCCATTATTATTTAAATGTTATTTATTATTATTTGAATGTTATTATTAATAAAACAAGAATATGTAGTTCTTAATCACTTTTAATAGAATAATTTTTCAATAACATGTTTTTAAAATTACAATATTACTTTCATTACAATATTACAATTCATTTATTAGCATTAAGAAGGAATGGCTCTCTAATTCCTCAGTCTTCAACATTCAACAACACTTACTCAATATTTAATACAATTTCAATATTCTCAGCTTATTCACGAGTGACACACGTCCATTTGAATTACTTATTTCCTACTTTACTTTCATTGTCAATATCGCAACAATTTTTAGAAATAAAATATTTACCACTCTTTCTATTATTACCAAATAACGTTACTTATATATAATTCTGTCGTTGTTACTTGTAGGTCGATTGGCGGCATCGTGGTTCTTTCTAAGTGTTTTGACCGCTTATTAAAGTGGCAATTTGTGATGTCCGTTTTAACGACGGCAATAATTAAATCCTCGAGAAAGGTTCGGGACCTTATCATGAGGTAAGGTACTAAGGGAGAACAACATCATTAATAGGAGATATTAACAACTGCTTTCTCCTAGAGCTTCCTTAAGCCTTTTACTTACCATTTGTCATGCGGTTTTTCTCCCCTTGGGGTCTTTAGCTTCGAACTGTCATAGTTCGAACAGGCAGTTCGAAACCCAAGACCCCAAGGGTGGAGAATTTGAATGGCAAATGTGAAATCCGCACTTGAACAACCGCGTACAGAGATGACACCCTTCTGTGATGTCTGAGCAGCTCTGACGTCGAAGGGTGTCAAAAAATCCCGCGAGAAGGTGGAGATGTAAGTAAAATACTTAAGATTCATGACTGCTGCTGATTGGCCTTTTTTACTTTCACATTAACAATGAGAAAATTGCAGCAAACTAGATTATCAATAATAATTAATGAAATGCGTAATGATTTGCAGAAATGTGACTCATCTTATAGAAATTCCTACACCGCTGAAAATTTATATAAATTTTGAAAAATATTCCATCGTAAACATTATAATTCAGTGAGTGACCGATTTTATTATCTGTCATCATAATTTAAAAAATAAACATATTTTGTTTCAGCAAAAACAGAAACAAAAAAAAGTATTAGTTAAAGTTTGATCATAATTTCGAATTTTAGAACAGATGTCAAGAAAGAGTAAAATGTTGTATACAGCGGGCAGAACAGCTTCTAAAATAATATGAGTAATGTGACTATCAAAATATGAAGCTTAAAAATGTTTTGCTGAAGAAGACGTAAATATCAAGTAACATAAAATATTTAATTGAACATTTTAGCGAATATTAATCTGTTGTGAATAAGCTACTAGTTGCCAATGTCTATAAATTTGCTTTCTCGAATACAAGAGAGGAAAATCTCAAGTGCATATATGTCTACACACGCCCCCCCCCCTTCATTTATTTTCAGAAAATTTATTAAAAGTATAAAGGCATATTTCCATACTATTGTCGGAACATGAAAACTAAAATAGTTATTTTATTGCTTTATTAGAGCTAGTATCAGAAAAAAAATCCATTATAACAGAAAACTAATATTTTAATTTAAAAAAATCCACCGTGAAATTTATGAGATTTGGCAGTTAAAAGGATTCATTTAGTTTTATCATAGATACATATAATCAGCAATAAGTCAACGAAAAATTATATTAAAAAAATCATGATATGTCCATTACCGAATCGTCCGTTAATTTATCAGATTTATGCTACGTTCTAAGGAATTTAAATAATTCATTCTGGAAACTTAAGAAATAAATTAATAGTAACGCTTATGTATAATTTTTTTATCCTCCGCTTTTATATAATTGACGTCGACGCTCATAAAAAGAACTCAGACTCATTAAACAAAGATTAGTACACACATCTTCTAAGTATTTAGTATTCCTGAATTCTCGCCTCATCACTGTTTTTTAAAAGAAAACTTTTTTTCCTACAGATGGCGCAACAGTATTATGAGCAGATGCATACTGCTGGGCGTTGCAATGTTTTAACGTTCAACAAAATAGCACTCTCACAAATCAAATTATTATAAAATTCCGAATAATAAATTCAATAAAGTATCTCGAATAACACAATGAGTTTAAAATATGATATATGCACTAGATTACGAGTAAATAATATTTAAGGTTTAATAGGCAATATATGCAATTTTTTTAGATAGTCATTGAGCCCTTTCTTCCAAATCAGTTGCACAAATTTTGTGAGGGTTTTTTTTTGCCACAAGCTCAGCGTATTTTCTAATATATTTGTCAAATTTGGCTTTACAATTGCAGCAAACGGTCTTACGATCAGGAAATGACCTGGTGTGAGGGCGCTCAAATCATCGATATCCGAATTTCCATATTCACTACTTTCCTGACGAAACACAAATATTACCACATAATTTTTTTAGTTTGCATCTTTCTGCTTGCTGGTGCTTATATTTAATTGTGAATGACACAAAAGTCAATTCCTGAAATGACAAATGGACAGTTTTGACTCGCACATTCTTTAGATAGGCCACCTACTAGCTGATTATACACAATTGCTTTAGCTTTAAAGCATGTCACACACTCGTGGACCATTTATCTACTATGAGCTCTACCATTAATCGGCCAGAATCTTTGCCATATAGTAAACAATAATGTTTGAGATCCTATATGCAAAATGTTTGATGTGATAACTAATAATAAGGAAAAATCTTGTGAACCGATGATTACCTGGTAACAATATCGGAAACTTTTTATCAATCATTCATCAACTCTTAAGATACCTGCTTTAAGATAAAGGAATATAAGGAAGGTTAATAATATAAAGCAATATAAATAGGAAATTAACTAAGAATAATAATATAAATATAAATAATAATAATATATATAGGAGTAATAATACAAAGGAAGGGAAAAGGAGGATTAATATAAAGGAAAGTATATAAAATATAAAGGAATAATAAGGAAGATAAAGTAAGAATAAGAAAGGATTTGATAAAGGATTGTAAACTTTTTACCTGACATTGTCTTGAGACTTCAATTGAACATTTTAAATATTTCATGTCCCTGGCAAACTCACTTTGTTGGACTAAATTTGCCAATGAAAGCTCTGCTACTATGAGCTCATCAGGGAATGAAAAAACCTCTTGATTTGTCATCGTTCTTCCTATAATTTTCGATGAACCTATGTACATAACTCAAAATACGAATAATTTTACTCTAACTATTACTAATTTTTAGAAAAATATCAAGACAATTATTGTTATCACTTATAAAACAATTCGAGTCGTCCCTAGTGGTTTGAACTCTTTAGTAAACTCATCTGCAATAACTCTGAGTAAGATTACGCTATTTGGGTATTCACTGCTGAAACTGATAAAATTTGTCGGGATTGAAATCAGCAGGATTCTCATTAGAAGGGACATATCTCCAATTGTCAATGCAAGTGAAGTCTTGAATTTGAGTTACACGATTCGCAATAAATGTCTTAAGAAGAAATAGCTCTTTGCGAAACCAGGAAAGAACGATCACGCTGTCGCTCCATAGATAAGTGTGAGATATTGGTAATTTTAAAGCATGTATCACCTTTTTCACTAACTTGGCTAGAAGCACTGAAGGGCAAACTTCCAATCTTGGGATGGTAACTCTTTTTAATGCAGACACTTTGGCCTCACTGGCAATCAATTTAATTGATGCATGACCATCTTTAGTACACTTACAGTAGATAAGTGCACTATAAGCTGCTTTTGGAGCGTCAACGAACCCATTAAATTTCTATCACGTCAGCTCCCTCAGTAAGTATACATCTTTCAAATTTCATGCTACTAACACTCTGTAATGATTCGACGAAATTTGACCACTCTTTAGTTTGTTTCTCAGGGATACCTCGTGCCAGTCCAGCTTCAAAGACCAGCAAAAATATTTTTGCCTTCGTCACTACAGGCCCTAGTAATCTAAGACCGAAAAATCTTGCTATAGCGGATAAAATGCAGCATCTTTCCCTTAAGACGCCTTGAAGTCGACTTTAAAGCAAAGGCTGTTCTTTTTGGTATTCCAAGAACCTTTAAACAGGTCATCGCCTTCAATGACAGATGCTTCTAGGGGAAAAAGTTTTCTCTCTTCAATCGCCATTGTTTCAATGTACGAGTTGCTAAAAATGGTGCATTCATCGTTCCAGACGTCATGGTGTTTAGTTCATAAGTTTTGACTATCTCCCTCTCATCTTTCCATAGAATGCGCTGAAAATCTAGCTTCGATAAAGCAAAATCATTCGGTACATTTTCTTTATGTCCGCTGTAAAGGCATAGACGTATTTACGAAAACTAACAATAATGGAAAATAAATCGCCTTCGTTATATTGTAAGGAATTTCCTTTTGAAGTTAGATAACTTGCATTAAAAACAACTCTCGGCATTGTTGACTGCCTATCAGGCCAATTAACTCCTAAATGAGGAATAAAATAAGTTGCTTCTTTCTCCTCAGCCTTAACTTCTGACATGCTCATTAACTATAAATATTCATGTAAAAAATCGCTGTATAGGGACAAATAATTTGGTTCCTTAATTAACCGTTGCTACAATAAGTTAAATCTTTTCAGCGCTAACTGATTAGATTTTCCTATACATTTAGAATCTTCCTTCAAAAGGCATTTTTACAACGTATTGTCCTTCCGAATTTCCCGAAAAGTCATTTTTAAACAAATCATTTTTTCTTTACTCTCACTTAATTCAGTTTCAACATTTTCAATTTTCCAAAAAACTTCTTAATTTTTTTTTTCTAGATCAACACTTTCTTTGATTAACCTTAATATATTTTATTCTCTTCCGTTTAAAAAATACTCTCACTTACTAGATAACCAAAAATAGAATTTTGTAGTGCAAATTGTACAGACTAACTCTATGGCAAAGGATACCGACGTGCTCTGTTTGGTTTAACAAGCCTTGGCATCTTTTTGTCAATGTTTTGCATGACTCATAATAGTGTAATTATCGCTTATTTGGCTTACTCCTTGCGGTTATCATTAGTTTTATGGAAGATACGAATGAATTTCAACACGATCTAATTTTTATTGAAATAATTGGATTCTCTAAATATTTGTGTTTAGTAAAACAATAATTCAAACCAAATAGAAAACTTTTTTAATCGTGAAAAAGTTTCTAATTTATGAAACTAGTAATAGAAGTAACTAATGTTGTTTATATACAGAGGTATAAAAACTATATGAAAGTAAGTGCGAATTATATGTGTAGTAATTAAATACTTCTTATTTTTCTATGATTTACATTTCATTATTAGATAAATTTTGCAACCATTGAAAGTTGTAGCTGAATATTTGCTACTTACAGGGAAGATGATTTCTTAATGCTCCAAAACGTATACATATGTGAGTATACATATACTAAATATCTACAATGTGGATACTTTTCGAACTTTTTAATGATGAAGTACAATAACTGAGCTAAGCTAAATGCTTTCACTCGTGCAAGTATACTCTCTTAAAACTTTAAACAAACTTTCAACATAGTTTGTTGTATTATTTTCCCTGGTTAAAAGCATTTTCTGTAACAAGTGCACAACCACTGCTTTTTGGAGAACACTCAAATATATGATAAACTTGTCATATTTCCTGGTCTTGCTATTCTTCAACATATATTGAAGTAACTCTTGCAGCTACATTTCAGTTTCTGCATGCATCAATGCTTTAAATGAAAAATACAGTTCTTGACGGTGCTCTTTTAGAATTTTCTGATCACTATTCATAAGCCATCGCCACACTGCTTTCAGCATATGAAATTAACAAAATAAGTCGAATTAAGTATGTTTCACTTAGTATTTCTCTTTCTTTCAGATATCATCGGTCATTAAAATCAGTGGCCCATTTTGCAACAAACAGCATTTTTCGAGGAAACACTTGAAGTTTCAATCCTTCACAAAAAACATTAGTTTCTTCTGCATTTGTGATGATTCACCCAATAGATACTCTTCCAGGTACACCTGGAGAAATAAAAACAAACACGATGATTCATCCATCCACGTGGCCAGATGCATCAATCATTATCAACACTTGAACATTGCTAAGCAAATTTATACTTTGCTTCATGATCGGACTCATTACATCAATCGCCAAACTGTTTTTTTTTTTTTTTTGAAAAAGCAGCTTTACAGTATGGCTGCTGATTATAAGAGGAAATATATTTTTCAATTTCTCCGATGATATCACTTTGTTTTCGTGACCCATAGATTTTCCTAAATTTATTACTC
This sequence comes from Argiope aurantia, assembly GCA_026543865.1. NCBI lineage: Eukaryota > Metazoa > Arthropoda > Arachnida > Araneae > Araneidae > Argiope > Argiope aurantia. Next base: position 233,752 of record JAPMOR010103994.1, on the reverse strand, counting down.
AACAAATGATTTATGACAGATAATGAGGGTAGCTTAGAACTGTCCATAGATGCTTCTTTATAATCTTCATTACTCTGTAACTCTAATTCCATTTGCAATTTCTGTCTTGCAGAAGCTGTTGCATGTCATAATTCAAACAACACAATCAGGCACTTTTACATTAGCTTTGATAAGGGTTTGAACTTTTTAAGAGCAGCACTATCAAACAAAGGATTATGTGAGTAGAGAAGCTTTCATAATGCAGGAAACTCTATAACTTCTGGGAGTGGTTCTTTGTGTTTTGGTATTGGAATGACCTGTAATGAAAATAATAAATAATATAATATATTTGAATATTTTACCATGGATATATTATATGGATTGCTACGACAAAACTGAAGCTTTTCAAAATATGATAATTTATAATAATATTAGAGATAAAAAATTATTATTGAAAAAAAAAAGAAAGAATTATTGATATTGAAAAAGGAATAATTAAATGAAGGAGGCATTAGGCATTAACACATATGAAGAAAACTGTAATTTGATTTTTTTTTCTAAAAAATTTGTTTCACAAGTATATAAGTGACAAATAAACCCAACATTCTAACTAAATACAGATTTCTTATTTCAATCTTTTAACAACTCATGATAGAAAGGTATAAAAAATGCAGTTTTATTTCTATGGAGTACAGGGTTTTAATCATAAAACTAAATTCATTAGTTAATTCTCGATAAAGTTTATATTAGAAGCTAAAGCCTCAATGCCTAGAGAATGGGATAACCAATCATATATGCCAAAATATATACTAGCTACCTGTGATGTATTAATTTAGTTAAAAGTTTTGAAAACAAGTATTTTTCATGTACACATTATATCTGACAATCTGAATGTTTTGTTTAAATTCATAAACATAAAATAAAAAATAAAAAATTATATTTGTAAATTATTAAAATAATTAAGAATATCTTTTTAGTTAGGAATTTCATTTTACACTTAAGATATGAAGTATTAGATAATACTGCATTATGAAACTATTGAAGTTTACTTTAAAGAAACTACATAAAAGTTTGAAATTTAAAGAAAAGACAGAAATTTAAGGACAATTCTTAAAAAGCCAAACTATAGAAATGTTGTTCCTGAATAATAAGACATGACAGAAATATGATTTTTTTTATAACAGAGTTCAAAAACCAGTGCTGTACATCAAGTACTTGCAATCTGTTTCTTGATAAATACAATCTATGTTTCATATATTTGTTTATATATTATTTGTCATTATTATTAATCAAATTTAAATAATTAAAACTTACCTTTGTATAGTAATTTTAAGAACTGCATAGCATCCAGTATTTTTACTTTCTTTCATATGTTTTGATACCTGTAAAAATATTTTTATATGATTATCAATAATGAGAGCTCTGAGTGATGATGAATTCCAGTTGAAGAAAATTAATATTATTTATGAAGATATGAATACTTTAAATAATAATAAACAAATCTAGTCTTTATTTTTTATTTTAACAATATTTAAAATACATTTGAAGATCATAAATTTATTACAATTATAAAAAAAATCAACAATTTATTTCAATTCTTAACTTTTTATTGGATGCAACCAGCCTAATAAGTACAGCTTTTAAATTCAAGTCAATTTAGTGCCAGATCTGAAATTTTTTAAATATTTTCTTAACATAGAATGTGCTCTTACTCATGAAATATGTGTTAAAAAAATCGCAAATTAAAGCACACACACAAAAAAAATCTCCAGCTTTTCTTTCCTTTATCAAACTGATCAGAAGATAGAAAAGAAAATAAAAAGAACAGATATTTCCATATTAGGAAAATACACATTAATTATGCAATAATTGCTAAGTTCTCTGTAACAAGGCAGGTACCAAATGCCATTCTTGCCTCAAGCAAAATGAACTTTAGATCAGGTCTTGGTTAAAAATATGTGTTGATATATGGTACAGAGTATGGAAGTTCTAAAACTTTTACGGATTTGTAACGTTAAAACAACCATAAAACAATTTTAAAAAACATATATAATAGAAAGACTTGTTATGATCCAATTTGATGCAATTAAATATATCTATAGCTAGACAGACACAAATCTATCTAAATAATAAACAAAAATTATCTAAATAATAAACATAATTATCTAAATAATAAACATAATTA
>JAPMOR010103994.1:175616-231578 GCA_026543865.1 Argiope aurantia | reverse complement strand
AAACATAATTATCTAAATAATAAACATAATTATCTAAATAATAAACAAAAAGTGTCTAAAATAACACATGTATAGACAAACATTCTTCATAGAATTTGAAGTATTAAAATATAAGATATTAGTTATTACTTGTTGCACATTGTGCTGGCATCTAAATTAATCTTCATAAACATTAAGGCACCCAATTGATTTGTGTGTTCTCTGAACATGTCAAACTGCTTCTGATCTTAGCTCATATTTTTTAATTCATTCTTAAAATATGTTTTATAAAAAGAAAGAAAGAAGTATTCAAAAGACATGTATTAACTATTTATTTATTTATAAGTCTTGATATTAAGTTAATAACTAAACAAGGTTCAATTTAAAATCCAGTTTGCTGAAAATATTCTTAAAATTTTAGAGCTCAAAGAAAAGCCAGATATCTGGGCAATCCTTAAAAAATAAAACTATTGAGAATATTGTTTCTTCATTGTAAGATAAGCCAGAAATATTATGATTTTTTTTTTCCATAACAGAGTTGAAATATTTGACAAGCAGTTAATACTCACCATTTTACATAATTTATCTGCTATCTGTTTCTAAGCCAAAGTAAGAGTTCCATTTAAATTTAGACCTTTTTTTTTCCATAAAATTATTTATTTTGTTTTCATATAAACATAGATAACTTTTAATATTACCTTTAAATTGTAAAAAATCAGCAAAAGAAATAGTTTGATTCTCAGTTGTTACCTGTGCTAATTCTTTATTTATAATATCAGAAATACAAAAAATAACTCTATTCTCACCAATCTTAATTATTTTATGCTTGTATTTTTCTATTTTGAAAAAGAGCAGACAAAAAATTATGCAATTAAAACTAACTAACAAACAGCATATAGGGTTGCAGCAGAAATTAACCAATCAGAGCACTTCGGTATCCTTTCCCACAGAGTTAGTCTATGTACATACAATTTGCGAGTTCAAAAAAGGCTTCCACTTCAATGAATAAATCAACTCTTTGTGGAATATAAAAATACTCCTCATCTAAATTAATATTATCTAAACCTTTCTACTCAATTTGATTGAGTAAGATCAGTAATTCTTGGAACAAATAACTAATAAATTTAATTCGGTCTCTAAAGTTCTGGCCTTGTTAATCAAAGTGGCGGATACTTGAGATCAAACAAAATTGTTGAGTCATTTAATCCAGACCCCATGATGTTTATCTTATTCCATCTCAATTGAAGTCAATCTGCACACTCTCTGCTAATAAAGTGAGACATGGAGCCAAAATCCATTAAGATTCATAATTCATACTTGCTTGATTCTTTAATTGTTAGAATTCTAATATTCTTTACTAATGAGTCTATGGAATCATTAGACTCAAATGATTTTGCGTTGTTCTCTTTTGTCTCAGCATGAATTCGCCCTTTTAAAGCTCAGGTTATACTGTTTCTAATTTTAAGTTCTGAAATTCTAATTGTTTTTCATATTCTGCCTTTTGCTCTTTAACGTTTAAATTTTCAAGGTCACTTAAAGTTTCAGAATCAGTTTTTAATTTGTCGCTTTTTTTAAAATCATATCAATTAGTTTTAAAATTGTCATTTCATCACTTATGGTGAAAGGAAGTTCTCTGGCAATAAGAATTAAATCATCCTTCCTACAGATCTTAAACATTTTGATATTAAGTATAGTCATTAAAGAAAACAACCTTACTTATGAAGATTTTTATCCGCAAGATATCTCATTAACTCACATTAAAACACTTGCTAGTGAATCGAAAACTGTTTTCACACAAATAATAATAAAACTGTTTCGTTTCATACGAGCGAATCACATGACATCGACCCTCATAAAAACTAAAACTCATTAAATAATGACTAATCTAGCCGAGTGTAATTCACTTTTCATTCACAATAATTAAATTGAAGAACGCCGATAGTACATGCATCTTCCGAGCTGCTCGCCTCAACACTGATTTTAACAACAATCTCTTTTCTCCTACAGATGGCGCAACGGTATTATACGAAGATACAATAATTGCTGCCACTTTCTTTACATGTTTAATCTATTCTCGATAAGAATCAATTCAGAATTTACGAATTAGCAATATTTTATTCATTTATTTATTGTGTTTCCAATTCTCATTATTTCCCATTTCGAAGTCCTAAAATGCCTCATCTGCTAATGTGATGCCCTTGTTTAGTTTATTTAATTTCGACAATTTCGAAGTTATTGATGGCAATACCCAGCTTCGCTGGGAATACTTACAAAATAGTGATGATAAGAAAACCTAATCTGAAAAAAATGTAAACCTTTACTGAAAAACAACGAATGAAATATTGTTTCATTTTAAGAATCATCTGATGAGAATAATAAAGCTCCTACGATTATTTTTTTTGGGGGGGGGGGGTTACAGGAGAGCAGATCACAATTCATTTCTTTGTGAACTACAAAATCTCTTCGATTTCATATACACTGGAGAGAAGCTGGCGAAAACATACTGAAAATTGGAGTTAATGAAAACTCAACGAAACTAATTACATTTGGATGTTTTAAAGTTTTAAAGGGATGAAATATAAAAGTTATGCAACGAACTTTTCTTGCCAATTTGAGGAAGAATTAACGGAGTACTTGAATTCGAAATTCTTCACCTCCGGACATGACAATGCCAAAAGGAGAAACATTGAACAGATAATAAATCGAAAGATAAATAAGGAATACCGAAAACAAAAATGAAAAAAAGAAAAATATACAATAATAGTGAGGATCACAAGGATGTATAAAAATAAGAAAAGTAGGAACAAAAAGGGAGTAGGAAATGAAATTTAATTACAAAAAATTAGTGGCAAAATTGGTCAGCAGACGTGCTTCTCTTATCCATATATGGAACAGATAAGCGCAAGGGAAGCCTCAGGGACAGCTATTGGCAAATAAATAAATTTAAAATAAGCAGCAGATTTTTCATTTAAAATTCTCAAAGTTTTTAAATGGTACATTTTTATTTTTTGCTTAAATACATTATGCAGCATTATTTGATTGAATGAAGGATCTCATAAAATTATCCATTCACAGAAAACTAGGATTTTGTGGTGAAGCCATCAGTGTGGAAGTTTGGTATTGTGTGGAATAGAACTTGAGACCTTGTGGTTTGCAGCCGAGTAATTACTTTTCTCTTGTGGTCTTGTTACTCGGCTGCGAACCACAAGATCCCAGGTTCTATTTCAGCCAGTTCAACTTCTACATTGGTGACCCTGGCTCTGAACAAACAACCTTCAACCTTCGTACAGCTTTTGTGGCGCCATCTACCCAAGGTCGTGAGATTCACTTGATGCAGCAACCCAAAGTCATCAGACTCTCTTGACGCAGCTACTCTTGACCCAAAGTCATCAGACTCTCTTGACGCAGAAATCGTCAGACTCGCATAACGTAACAGCAACGACTCACTCACACACGCTCACCATTACGCTTGGCTCTACTCAAATGGGTTCAGGCGCATCACCACTCAACAACCATATCGTTCGTCTCACCTCCGACTCACTGGAGGAAGAATATTGTGATGAAGCTTATAAGCCAGATAACAGCTACGGAACACGAGTAATTACTTTTGTCTTGTGGTCTTATTTCTCGGCTGCGAACCACAAGGTTCCAGGTTCTATCCTACCTAATTCATTAACCACCACAATTTAAAGTACGGACTATTTGATTGGTATAAACAAGTCTGAAAAAATAATTAATTACCTTGAAAAGCTGGAAAGCAAAGCTGAGTTCTTGTCATCTAAGTTAATATTTTCAAATTCCTTTCAATCTTTCGGCAAAAACAATGAAGTATTGGGTCTGAAGGGATTATAGATTATGATCTTATTGATATCGCTTAATTTAAATTTATTGCAACATTAATATTTAACATGAACTGTATTGTCACATTTAAATAAATAAACAATTCTAATCAAATACAATTAAAATAAAAACAGAACTAAACTCTATGCAATTGCTGCAATTTTCTAAACCTGATAATTTTTACATTACGTTGTCCATAGTTATTTATGTTCCTTTATTTTCTATTTCATTAATTTTCTACAAGCTATTCAACTTTAGTACACGTGTATTCAAAAGTTTCAAATTTTTAAAACAGTGGACGTAGAATTTTTTAAAAAAATATTTATTTAAATATGTCAATACAGATCAGTTTAATAGTAATCGAAATTAGGGCTTCAAAATCACTTATTGGCCCTTAAATTGTAAACATTTCCATCTATGAAAAAAAAAAAATGTTAATGCTGAATTTGCTCGTTTTAATGCGATGCTAATTCCCTAATTTTATTTATTTTTTTGCCTTTAATCATAAAGATTTTGTTAAGCCTACTTTCTTTCTTTAATGCGAAAGAATCGTTCGTGGGAATTGAAAATTTCAGTCCCCTGGAAAGTTTTCCGAAGTCGCATCATGAGAACCATTGCACTAATTAATCTTTCAACGAGAAATATATCGAAAAATATTACAGCTTCTTATATTACTTCGGAATTTATCAAAATAAAGTAAAAATACTGACATCGCCGTAATCCACACTCATACATAACATTTTCTACTTTAGTAAGATCGTGAACGTTACGAGTGCTCAGATTTCTAGTTCCATGGTTATACACATAAGAGTTTAGTGCTACTTAATATAATAAAGAGAACTGAATATATATTTTAACCATTTTTTAAATAATTAAAACCAAGCTCTGAGGCAGAAATACAATTTTAGAAACAAAACCGCATATTGAATTTAATTTAAGTGTTTATTCTATTTAATTATCGCATTTACACACAAGAGAATTACAAACCGGAGGATGATCAATCTTTTAGTGGGTATGAAGCAAACTTTTATTCCGATATCCACTTCAGAGACTACAAGTGATAAAATTGCATTTACCTAATTGTTAGCATTTTCGAATTATCTAGTTAGCGTGCAAGCAATAATTTGACTTGTTTGGTTCAAAATTTGATTGAATCAACACTTTACATGTAACTGTGCATAACAAATTTTATCATTATGTTTTGCAATTATCGTATTCCCCTTTTATTTGAATAGTCGGTCAGACAGATTTTAGAGAAAGGATTTCGTTCAAATTTTATTGTAATAAACAAATTTGGTATAACGCCCACACACTAAATTCTATCCTTCTAGCTCAACACGTTTTTCGAATTATCGTGTTCGCAGAGAGACAAATATGATAGCAAAAATGCGTTGATCAGATACGAAAACTTAGAAACATGGACGTCAAGGAAATTAAAAATTTGATTTATTTACTTAATTATATAGTTTTGACGATTACAGTATTTCCTCTTCATGTACTTCGTACGTGACAAAGTAAAAAAGAAGTAATTCTGCAGAAACCAGATAAAATGTTTCCCAACTGATTGCTTTCAGTTTTTAAGTAATTATTGTTCAGAGATACTTTCATTTGCTAATTTGGAGAACATGATTTGAGAAACGGAAACGAAAATGAATCATAATTAATCTATACTTATAATAAAGCTCAATGTGTGTGTGTGTGTGTGTGTGTGTGTGTGTGTGTGTGTGTGTGTGTGTTGGCGCTCTACAGACCAGACCATTCAACTACAGCTACCAAATTTGGCACGTGTATACCTTGGAGGCCGGGAATGTGCACCTGGGGGTTATTTTTTCGAATTTTTAACTAGAATTTTATTTATTTAAAAATTAAGCCAAATTTTGACGTGTTTCTGCTATAACTGCCGAAAATATTACCGCGCAAAAAAGATTTTTACATGAAGTTAAAGATAAAAAATTTATCTTTTAAATGATACTACTGTTTTAATCTTAAAATTAAATTTCTATTTTTAATGAATTTTTAAATAAATATTTTAACTATGTTTTTCAATAATTTTTTTTCGTCAAAAATAAAAATGAGGATTAAGCACGTTTCGCATTCATGAGAAAAAAATAGCTTTTTTCAAAGTGTTGCCATCACATTGATTAAAGCTCTAACTGAAAATAAATTAAATCTTTTTGGAAATGAAATCTGCAAAAATATAATTTTTGGCACGTGTCTGTAGGAAATGAAACAAATATGAAATATTATTTTTTCTCAAAAATTAATTCAAGAAAAATTATTTTATGATCTTTTACACTCTCTATACAGGGTGTTTATTCATTCCCGGATCCATTTTGATATTTAATGACTCATAAAATAATGAAGATGTAAACAAACTTATGGCATTTATTGATGGAATAACTCATATATTTTCCTTTTCAGGTTTGAATATTTTTACTTTATAAATATCGTCTGCGCGTGTTTTTAATTTCAGATAATTTCATTTTCCAGTCTAAATATCTGTACTTTTCTAAATATCGTCTGCTTATTAATTGTATTTTTCTCTCTTTTGTTTTTGGCAACTATTGAAATGTTATGTTTACTTTTGATGCAGTACTTTTGTATGTGATGTTTTATTCGATCGGATATTAAGGAGAATGCATACACCACAAGAGAAAGCACAGATTTTATGGTGGTCATAGAGTTAATTTCCAATCAACTAAATCACTGACTTTTAAGAGTTAATTTCCAATCAACTAAATCACTGACTTTTAAGAGTTAATTTCAAATCACTTAAACTGATTGATTTATGAAGATTTTAATATCACTATTCAATAAAAAAAGGATAATTGTAGATTTTTCATCGATCATTTCAAAGAAAATACGCCAATAAACGCGCAGGTTTCTCAAGATGAATTGGCCTAAGATTATGAAAATGGTGAGTTTTTCTAAATTTTTAACATTTAAAACTTCATAAATAAGTCTAAGTTGATCGTGGAAAATAGAAACATTCATTCATTTATTTAAAATTTGGTGTGTCCAGAATATTTATCGGAATATGATACCTTACTGCATTAAATTTAGACTTCATAATTTTTGAAATATATTTATAAGCAGGAATAAAATATTATTATTGATTTCATTTCAATCCTTTTGAAAGCAAAACTAAAAACTGAATTTTAGACTGAATCTCAGAAATGTTTGTTGATTTATTGTTTGAGATATTACATAATCTATGAAAAATATTTTGTAGTTAACATAAGACTTAAATACCGAGCGATTCTGTTTGCAATACTCATATTCAATAATAATAATAATAATTAATAAATAACAATAATGATGATAAATAAAATAGAACGCTTGGTTTTATTATAAAATATCTTAATATTAATTGCAATTTCGTCATTTACATTTTTAATTAAAGTTGAAGTTTTACCGGAAATGGCAACAAATTAGCAAAATATATACAGTAAATTGAACGAAACGATCTAAACAGTAAAAGTTTGGTATGACTATCAAAATTTGAGGATTAAAAATGTTTTGTTTGAGAATCCTTTAAGAGACCAGTTACTTAAAATATTTAATAGAAAATTGTAGCGAGCGGTAATACTGGCGAACCGGCTGGTCGCCAAAGGCGGCTAGTGTTAAATAAATATGTGTTTTCATTATAATTTTATAAACTTTAATGAAAAATGTGATTGAATAATACACTTTTCAAAATTAAATATGTAAAGCTTTAGACAACGTCAAATTTATAATACCCAACTTCAATTTAAAACAGTATAGAGCCAGTTAATTTTTAAACTTTATTCAAAAATATTCTTCTAAGTAGCAAAAAGCAGTTGGCAGCGGCTGTTGTGTCAACGGTTAGTAGGGAGATTCGTTTTATTTCAATTACAGATTACCATAGTCCTGATTGAATTTGGGGATAAAAATAACAGAACTTTTTATTTTGGCCATTTTGAGATATTGGCTTCTGCCGCGCATAACAAGTAGACTTCAGATATCTTCATGAAGCGGGCAGTTGGTGCAATAAACAGTCGTAGAGATATGCCGCTTTTAAACGGACAGAAACCTTCGTCAGAACCAGTTACTATACAATAAACAAAATGTAAGCTTTTTATAAATATCTGCAACTGTCCAGAAAATTTAAATAGTGGTGTTCAACTTTTTTTTTTTTGAAGGTAGTAAAAATCGGGAAAAATTCCGGTTTTCACAGTAGGGGCATTTGATTTTCTTTGTATAAAGAAAAGTTTCCGATAGCAGCTGAAAGACAGCACTCACGCATCATGCTGATACATTTTATGTAAATAAGGCAAGCAGTGAAGCATCTGGCTGGAAATGGATTCCTCAGTCGATCAAGAAACCGGTAACCCGTAAATCGCAACTAAATCGATAGTTGGGGGTAAAAATTTTCTATTAGAATAATGAATCCGCAAATGAATCATTGTGAAAGTTTAGTGTTATGGAGGGGGAAAAAATGAAAGGGCAAAAGAGCAAATTGAATTGGTTGCTGAATAAGTGCAACAATTTGAAAAACTGGCAGTTAAAAGGATCATTCAACGAAATGGTAAACTACCCTACAGCTATTAAATAAAATGAAACAGTAAAATCATTTGAAGACATATTGCCTCATTATCAAACGACAAAACTTACCCAAAATTTCCATATTTACAGTTTCGACTTGCTTCACACAGTTGTGAATGAAAGATAGAAACTATTTAAATATGATCACATATAGCTAGTTAAGATTAGTCTAGTTTATTTACATGCTTAAAAATTTTGAGTATACCAGATTAGCACAAATTAAAAATTTATGCAGCAAATAAAAAATAAAAATCTTTTGAGGTTTCTTATCTACTAAACATTAATTATGACAATCATTTGCTAAATTTTAGTAACATCAAATTTGCGTCTCTACACTACAAATGTTGCCTCAGTAAAATGCATCTATTGATACAAGAAATTTGTAATACGTAGTCACGCTGGATTTTACTTAAAAATTTTTTTTTGAACAATCTAAAATCTTTTCGCATTGAAAAAACATTGAAAAGAAAAGTATGAAAGGAAAATTAATTTTCACTACTTCGCTACTACACTAAATTTTTTTTTTTAAAGACGTTTTTCTGATTTTAGCTTTTAGTTTAGAGATTTATAACTCAAGAAATATATTATCTAGTTCTAGAACTAAAATTAAGCTGTATTTCTATCCACTCTTTAAATATGTGGGATCGACTGACAAATTATGTGAAACTTTTCATTCATTTAGTAGTTTGAAGCATTAAGACAACAATAAATCTATCAAAATAGAGGATTACAGAAATATCCAAGGAATAATGAATAGTCTGTCAGAATATTACATAAATATTTGAAACTTAACAGCAACTGAATAATAAGAAAATTATATATATATATATATATATACTAAGCCAGAATAATTTTTAATTAAAAAATTATTTATTTAAATCATCTATGATAGAAGTTTTAAAACAATTTCAACCCAACATTCTCGAGACGATTCGAATAGCAGGTGCAGAGGCTTTCGAGAGTAACGATTTCCTCTCCATCTTTCATAAAATTTCAAGAATATCAAAGTACAAAATGAGATTGAATACGTACAAAATATAATGCTGATGTCTGCAATTTTCAATCAAAATAAGAAGTTAGGAATGTAGTGCAGGAAACCATAAAAATTAAATTACGCCCACTTACTATCCAACATGTTGCCATCAATATTAATTTTCTTTTGGACTGCGAGATGCAAAACAGTTCCAGATCAATCCCCAGGAAGGTGGCGCTGCGATTATTGTTAAACAATAAAGTATAAGCCCAATTCCTATTCCCACACCTCGGTTTTATTGGGTCACGAAGTAGTGACTTCTGCTTTGATCATCTCTCATAATATATTACACTACTGTTGAAGGGACTTGGTATCAGTTTAATGACACATGCCTTTTCTCATGAAATGTCTTTTCTTTACCTTGATTCTCAAAGAGTGTGAATACTTGATAGACAGAAAGTGTAACGATTTACTCCTTACAATAATTTTAACGAAATTTTAGTTGATTTGAAAGTTTTTAGGCAAGGATAAATAATTTTTACATCTTCAGGTGTTTTTTTATTGTTGTATTTTTAGTAGGATTTGCTTCACGTTCGGGAAATTTTTAAGAATTTTCTTCAGTTCTTATATAAATATAAGTTTAAAAGATCTATCCAATTTCTGTCGATTAATTGGTTGATGCTTACAGCAGCAGCAACTCTTGAGTTACTTCAATAGTAATTGTGCATTTAGATTTATACTTTATTTTAAGTAGAATTTTTTTTTTTTTGTATTGCTACATTTGATGAAATTCCTAGGCACGCTTGGCCCACAGGGAAGGAGAAAGAGAGGCCTGATTCTCATAAATTCTAAAGGAAACCCGTTTATCATTTCAATCCACAGATTGTAGCGCCACTCTTCATAGCGATCAGAACTAATAAGAAATACGTCAGTCTGACGTAGCGGAAATAGTTCCAAAACGATAATGCTAGATTAATGAAATTTGCTATGTGGTCTAGCTACCAAAATTATCGAACAATATCGAATAATGAGCTCCATAATTTAAGTGTATTGAAAATTACTGAAAAATATATATCATCAAACAAAATTAAAAAATGAAATAATTTTTTTAATAAATTCATATAATAAAAATTTCAGCTATTAAGTACTAATAATTTTCCGGTAATATGCATTTAAATAGATTTTACAATTTATACTTATTCTATTGTTTGTGAAATTTTTAGAATCAATTTAAACGCAAATAGGGCAATTTAGCTAAGTGAAGAAGAAAACTTGAATTATTAAGATTCCAGTTGTAGTTTCAACATATTTGATTCAACAAAAGAAAACAAAACATTAAAAATATCTCTGTTTATAAGACGGATCTTTTCATATTCAAAAGTGAATTCAGAATTACTTGATAAAGATTTTATGCCTTTAAGATATTTTACGGAGTGCAAAGTGTCGTTGAAAACATTATTTTGATTTTAATCTAATACGGTTTTAAAAGGGAGGCTATTTACATGTCTTTAAATTAGTTAACACAAATTTTTAAACAGCTCAAGCTCTATTTTGCAACGCATTTCGCAATCCTAAGCAAAAGTCAAATGGATATTGAGCAAAAACGGGCACAGAGAAAAAATAATCTTAATCTTTATCAGTGGAATTAAGTTTAGTAATTAAATCGCTCTCACTCAACACAGCTGTGGTTAGCGACATCTGGTGACAGGAGTTTGATTGCCAAGTTACGAAGGTAATGTATAACACTTAACGAAATTAACTATATCTTTAGTTCCTATACTAAATATAAAGGAACCGTGGTTCAAAACCCATTTGTTAAAAAAAATTTGGGAGAAAATTGACACAGATGAATCAGGACCAACTCTTCACACCTAACACAAACTTCCATTTTGGCATTGATTGCCGGTGCTTAGACGCGAAATTCTTCGACAGGGGTTCAGGCGTTTTTCGCTGTCGTATTATTTAATAGTTCCTCGTCCGAGAAACAAGGCGAAGGGAAGGGGATGCAATTCAAAGAATTGTTTCTAAAATTTTTTATATAAAATTATTTTTTATCTTTATTTATATTAAAAAAATCATTAAAATTTGAAAATTATAAAAACAAAATTAAATCTTACAATGAAAAACAACTATGGTATCTATCGCGGAAATTGATTGCAGATATCATTAACATCAACAAAACATATGGAAACTGAATAAGAAAACTTTATTACTCTGGGAGCTGAAAATTGTTTTATAAAATTTTTATATTGTAATGGTTTTTTTTAAAGTGTAAAATGTGGCAGAATAGCAAAAAATATCTCACTATTACAAAATATTTTAAAAATTTGCAATTTTACAAAAATTTTATGAATCTTTGGTGTATTCCAAATAAATGTGAATTTCTTTTTGAGACTTCTTGTCAAAATGAAATTATTGAAGATCTAACTAAATGTTCTTGTGACATTGTGGATTTCAACTAACTCTTGTAAGTTTTCCATTTCCCCCCATGACTAGAAGCATTGCCTGCCGAATGATAGTGCCCTCATTTATGTTAACTATTTAAAGCCAATCTAGCAAATTTTGCAAAATATAAAAAATATATTCATTCAATATGTAGCATTGCAAAAATTCCTTAGGTAACATTTTGAGTTTAAATGATTTGCACTCTGTTTTAATACTACATGATATTTGTTAGGGTTTATAAATTTTTAACTACCATAAGAATATCTAACCAAGAAGGAACTTGAACTCTTAAGATAGTTTTCTTTTTATTAAGCCCATAAACAGGATGGATTTTCAAGGGGGATGTAATCACAAGACCAAAACACTATTATTCAACAATTGTAGACAACATTTTAAGAACATGTAAACAACATCAGGCAAAATTACAAAATATAACTTTATTATAACTCAATCTCTGGCTGAGTAAATCAAGACAATTTTTATACATTGCTAATTTATGGCAAAATTTACTGTTGTGAAAATAGAGAAAGAAAAATTGACAGCAAAAAAATTAATGGAACTTTTATTTATTTTGTAGAAATATTAGTTAAAAGTATTAAAACTTTAACTAATATTTCCATCGATGATTAGAAATATGGACATAAATGAACTTATTTACTTGCATTCTTATAAAAATTAAATATAGAATGCCCAAGTAATGTACAAAGTTATGGTAATATATGCAAAACTTTTGAAGGTTGTGAAACATATAATTTTACTTCTTGAAAACCATATAAAATTTTATCAGACAAGAATATTAAAACAAATTTCCAAAATCCCAGAAAAATTTATTTTATATATATAAACAGAGAACTTGGTCTGCCATATACTTAATAAAGATTTCAAGTATTTAAACACATTTGCAATTTTTATGCAATGAAAATATAAATAATGCATCTAACATTTTATTCTTAACAATATGGTTAACAGATTACATTTACATTAGTAAAAAAGCGATTTCTCATTTTTCATTTGAGTGGTAATTTAGACCATTAAAATAATAAAGGATAAATTATTTTTGTAATATTCTTTGATAAAGATTGTAGGCACTTATAAACAAATTATTTTGAAATATATTAAATATTTTATATTTACAAAACACAACAAATATTAAATTATCATATTTTGATCTTTCTAGTAATTAATTAATTTTGTAATATTCTTAAACAAAAATATTATAAAAGTAGGAATAAATTTTAAATGCATTTAGCATTTTAATACAAATATTTGTATTTATTATAACATACTTAATTTGTAACAATTCATTTATAATATATACAATTAGTTCTGCCATATTCATTAATAGAAATTTAGAAAAAATACGGACCACTTCTTTAAATAAACATATTTTAATACAAATATAAAAATTGCAATCACTATGATGATAGATCACCTAATTCAATTATGTAATCAAGATAAAAAAAATTGGGATTTAATTATAATTAGTGTTAAAAATAGTACTTACACTGGTAATATTAGACATAAAATTGTGTTTTAACATGTAAATGCTAAGTATTTAATAAATTTTATATTAGAAATAAAGAGAAAGAAGAGGAAAGTTGATCTGAATATTAGAAGTATGTGAAATAACTCCCCAAAATTAATCAAATATTAAGCTTATTACAATTTTAAATGTTGAAGTATTTCAGAAATTTTTAAATGTAAATTAGTTTTATAATATTAATTCTTAAAAATTTGTATTAGGCAAAAAATTATTTTATATTTAAACATTTAATATTTTAATATACAACTATATTAATAATTTTGCAATGTTTTACCAAAATTTTAATTTTTTCATAATTAAATTAATAATTTACAACATTTTATCATAATTTGGATTTTTGTAAGAACTGAAATTAAGTAGCAATACTTTACAATTATGAGTAATAATGACAAATTATTTGAAATAATATATCCAATATTTTTTCATTCATCCATTAATGATTAATGTCTTATTTTGAAAGAGCAACAATTTCACTTCCATAATAAAATGGATAGCACTCCACTTTTTTTGTCATCTAGACATTTTTATCTTTTCCCTTTCGTTTATTTTTGATATATATGCACATATATACATATAATGCCTATTATACATATTATTGATAAATATGCAATGCAAATAATCATGATATTTCTATATTTTACTGCATTTTAATGAACATTTATAAAAAAAATTTTGTAAATGATTTTTTAATTACTTTTATAAAAATGAAATTTAAACCTATTTTTATCTGGGATGTTTTTTAATGTTATTTATAAGAAGTCCACAGAAATTAATGCAACTAATTAATTAGGTCATAATTTGATTGACCAAACAAAAATACCTCTTTCAATAGTGATTATGAAATATAACATTTTCAAATTAACTCGTATCTTAAAATATGTCCATACCAGCAGGTATAAACCGTATCTTAGATGTATGTTCATTTTGATCACGATTAGATTGTTTAAATGTACATTCATTTCTTATTTCATTCCAAAAGTTCTCACTATCTGTACTGAATACAGGTAGGATATTCAGCTGCTTTTCAGAATCAAGAAATATTGTAGAGTTGTCACTGAATAATTCAGAGCATGATGATTTCTTTGATCCCAAATTTTTTTCATGTGACATTTCATTGAATGTTCTTAGTAAGCAATTACTCACAGAGTTAGATTTTTTATATTTATTTTCTAACAAAGGATAGTTCTGAGAGGTAAAAGAAATTTTTTCAACATCATTGTTGCTTTTTTTTAATGGCTTTGAATTAGACAAACCCTTATGCTCAGCAACATAAGTATTACCAGCTATATGTTTATTACTTTGAATTTCAACTTTTGCAAATGGATCAATAAATTTTTCTTCATTTTCACAATTCCGATTTACTTGCATGTCTCCAGAAACAAATGTTTCATTAACTGCAGTTTTCTTGCTAACAAAATCTTCTTGCACCATTTTATTCATAATGCTTTCTTTAAGAGAAGCAGTATTATTTTGAGAAAAAGAGACAGAATTCTGAATACTATTAAATTCGTTTATAGTGAATATGTTATCTGTATTTTTTTGGCAGCAAATGTATTCTTCATTTGAAAATTCTTTGGAAGAATTAATCGATTTTTTGCAAATTTCATCTGAAATAGTTGCAAAAGAAAATTTGTTGACATTTGCATTTTGTGAAATAGTGACGTCTTTAGAAGGCAGACATTTATTTTGATGCTTTGTCCAAAATTTCCTACTGTACTCAACAAAGTCTTTAACTGGATTAACTAATTTACGATGAGGGGGACCAGATGAAACAACAGGTGGTATATACTCGTGTTGTTGGTAGCGAACTATTTGTATTCCTTCAAGTAACAATTCAGGTGGCAATTCTTCCATAACTGGAGGTGCTATCATAAGCTCACAGTTAGTAGCATTCTGAACAACATTCAAGTAAACATCAGTAGCTCTTCGTAAAGGGGCCAATAAAGCAGTTTCAAGTTCTCTTTTTAATAACCGAAGATAAATTACATTTTTAATCATTGCACCTCTAAAACTATGACTCAGTGGACGAAGACCATGATAATGAGAACTTTTTTTGTCAAGACTGAAAATTAATGGACTATATAAATAATCATTTGGTAATTGTAAGTAATAAATTAAACAAGCATCCAGAGAATTAACCTTTGTAATCACAGAACAACTTTTGCTTTCTTGCATCTTCACTAAGGAATCAGCTACTTGGGTGTCAAACACATTGACAAGACGTACATTATACATATGGAACAGACAATCAGATGCCAAACGACAATCGTGAAATATTTTTTTAATTTTAGAATTCTCCAATATGAATTTTAAACCACTTTGAAAAGATTTTTCACCAAGGGCAAGGATATCAAATAAATAAGTACACGGTGCAGTAGATACACACAACCATGTTAGAATTCCATTTCGACTAATTTTCGGGCCTTCTAATGATACTCCAATCAAATCTTCACTAGAGATGAGCTTAATAGCAAAATTGAATTCGTTATTGATTGAATCTATAACCTGAGAATCTGCTGATATCCATTTTGAGAAACAAGGCAATAACTTCATCACAAATTCTCCTTCGTTTGGTATTTCATCTGTACTACAATCGCATTCAATTTCACTGTTACTATCCAAATCGAACATACCTTCAATATCTGAACGAAAATAAAGCAATGAAGTTTCATCCTCATTTTCACAAGGGATATCCGGCCTATTAATTATTTTTACATTTGAAACTTCGTGAAACATGAAATTCAATGTGCCTAACTTTGTGTTAGACGGGAGAAGGAAAATTTTGCAGACAGTTATCATACGTGAAGATATAAAAACTCGTTTAAGAACTCCCTCATATTCTCCTTCAGGAGTGGAAAAATGAATGGTGCAATTTAAAGCTTCTAGCAAATCTTCAGCTGATGTCATACTAACAAAAATAGAACGCAAAATTTATTCCTTGTTTTAAACTGAAATTAAAAAACAGACTAACACGTTGCGATATATTGTCGATGAGACAAGAAAACAAATTTAGTTTCTTTTTTCATTTTAAATTTCGCAGTTTCATATTGACATAGCATATGGTTATAGTTAATTTAATATGATCTATTAATCTCAAGTTAAAAAAAGAATTATTTTGGCACTGAGAATTTTTAGTTTATCAGTTGAAAAAATGCCTTATTGTTGTTAAAATGTACGCACACACATATATATAAATATTTCTTACGAAATTGATTTCCTGTAATTTTTATTTTGCTAATGTGCTTTTCCGATTCAAATCTCGTTTACGGTTAATTGTTCTCCAAAATATCTTCATGAAGGGGAAAATAAAAATAATCCTATAAATTGTGCCTTTCAAAGATTTAACTTATTTAAAAAAATTTTTATCACTCCTATCAATGAGAAATGATTTTATCTAATTATGATTGCATAAAGAATCTGGCAGCACTTGAGGCAATATTTTCGTTTTGTTTTCTATTTAGTTTGTGTACAACAAGAATTTGGATAAGTACGGCAAAACTGAATTTAAATCGAGGTAATATTGGAAAATTGTTTTTGTAATTGAATAATATTGAACCTATGAATTTTTGCAGCGGTACGTATAGTTTTCTAATGATTATGTGGGAAAACATTTACAAATTCCATTCCTGTCAATGAACCCCAAATTTGTGGGCGTATAAAATTTTTTCTCTATGTCATATGAATTGAATTTTCATCTTTGCCTTCCAATAAAATTACAACGCTTAAGATATGTGCTAAAATTTTTAATCTGTTTCTTAGCGAATAGATGGTGATAAAGAATCGATATGCGTGATAAGACACAATAAGTCCTTGTTCTGCTCTAGTTATCAGTATTGGTATTGGCATATGTTTTGCTTACTGAAATCTTCATTTATGCGAGAAAAACCTACGCCTTTAAATTGTAGAAGAATTTTTATTCATAATTATTCGTAATATTTTTTACCTAGTATGTTCTTTTACCTAAGATGGTTTTGCATATAACTTTTATTTTATCTCTGATGTGTGACTAGCAACCTTATCGATATATCTTTTTTTTTTTTTTTTTGTATAGTAAATAACTCTTCTGATTTTTTTTATTGCTATAGTGTAAATATATTGAATTCAGCACTGTAAGAATTTTTTTTTTGTATGAATGTTAAGTTTAAATTTTAGAAATGTAGAAGTGATATAAAATTAGGAGTAATTTTCGATTTCTAATTTTTATATTAAGAATCAATTCAATAATTGTATTTTTTTTTTGTATTTCACCAATTATATATAAAGAATAATATTAATGGCATTTTCTTCTTTAGATTGTTTCAAAAATTAATTTATATTTATATAATAAATACATATATCAATTCTTTTAACTGTAATTTAGTGCTTTATTGTATTTGTTAAAACATTTTGGCATAAAATTTACAATCTAGCTCCTTAGCTGCCCTTTTTTTTTTTTTTCAAATCAATTGTTTGTTTTGAGTGATATATGCAAATCTTACTGTTTCAGAATAATTCATTAGTTTAAAAATGAAGGAAATCTTTTAGTCATCCCTATAATATAATTTTGTAATATAATTGTGTATATATCTTAATTTTATGCTTGTTATTTTAAACAAAATTATTAATTAGTTTCTCTGTTTTTTTTTATGTTTATAAATGGAAGTTGCCTTGAAATATATATTAATTTATTAACAATGAAGATTGTGAGATTGTAGTCAAGACTTTAATTTTTCTGTTTTATTGATTAAAATGTTTAAATTTCTTATGTGGTGATTTACATATAAGTGGCTTATTATTAGGTATCGCAATTCTTGAAACTATATTTGGAAATAACAAATTAGTTTAAATATATATTTATTCAAAATGTTGATGCTGTGTAAACTCTTTTCAATTGTGTTGCAAGTAATATTAGCTTAAATCAATGTGCAGATTATATTTTTTCTGCTTAATGTGCATACATTTAGAGTGCTGAAAATATTCTATAAAACTTTAAAAAATATTTATTTACTTAGATCTTTATTAATCTTGGCTACAATGTGTTGACCTCATAAGCAATTTGTTAAAATATTAAGGAAAACTTTAACCTTTTTTGGGATGGAAAGCTTAGACGCGAAAGGAATCTTCC
The DNA here is from genome assembly GCA_026543865.1 of Argiope aurantia. NCBI lineage: Eukaryota > Metazoa > Arthropoda > Arachnida > Araneae > Araneidae > Argiope > Argiope aurantia. The sequence continues at coordinate 213,128 of JAPMOR010103994.1, read as the reverse complement.
CCCTGGATGTGTTTTATGCAATGCTAAGCCTAACTTTGTAAAAAAAATCATAAAAAATAAATTAGTTCATTTATAATACGAGTACATTCTTCCTCTGACAGTGTTTTCTGGCTATAATAAATCAAAACCAAGGCATTCTGTAATAAAAAGAGAAGCTACACAAAATACAACAGAACTGACAGTAACCCCCCTCCCCCCTAAAAAAACTAATTACAATTTTCACAGTAATAGCAAAAAAAGAAAAATTCAGAGGGAGACCAGAAACGGGGATTATTTTATGTGGAAAGTTACACAATCCAGCTACATTACTCTTATCTTTTCCCCTGTAACAGCTGATGAGTAAAATACCAATGTCAGGCTGAATATGAGCAAATTATAAGTCAGGGTACTAGAATTATATTTAAGGACACAGAAACCCATCTAGTAGTGTTTAAAAAGTGTTCCAGTGTAGAATGCACATATATATCGCTGCCCTTCGAGTTCAATTTCCAGAAATGACCGGGTCGTATGCCCTGCCTATCAAAGACGTTTGTAGGTGATGCATATATGATACAACCGTTGCGAAAGGGTAAAGTTAAATGAAAAAGGAAGTCTTTTGAGGTATTAATGAAAAGAAGTTTAAGAGCTAAAAATTATTATTAAATTTGTTTCTAGATTTGCATTGTCAGAGATTCAAATTTTTAGAAATGTGAATGTCAGCTTTTGTGTGAGAAAATAATAAAATTCATTGCTGAAAATGTATCTTAATTTTTGAATTATAGTTAGTAGTCATAAAATATCTTAAAAATGCATATTATATCATAGAAATGAGAAAGTATTTTTTCATAAGTAATTGAAATAAGTTTATAATCTAGTGATTGCTTATATTTTTTCAGCTTTTCTTGCTGGTTATCAAGGTAATTATCAAGCACTTACCATTATGAGATCATAGTAGGATGGAAAGCAGTTTAGAAACTGCTATTTTTATTGTTTTTGCTATTTCTCTGAAGAATGTACTATTATACCAATTTGGTTACTTGGACACACTAGTGAAGTAAATGCTAGCGTAGCCATTTTGTTTCATCGTTGATATAGTTGCTAATGTATATCATTTCTCAGTTTGTTTCACACAATAAAAATAAAATTAGTTGATTTAAATTTCTGTTATTAGTCAAAGTGCTGTAATATATTAAATTGGTAAGTATCATTATTATGTCTTATTTTAAATGATCTAGGTACCATATCTTTACATTATATTGCTGTATTTTATGGTTGAAAACTGAATATATCTATTTTTTTTATTACATTACTTAAGTTTTTAGATTCCTGTAATTAGTAAAGTTAACACTATGTTTTTTAAGGTTAAAATTGGGGCAGGGAGATCTGAATATGCAGAATTTTATTTCAGACATCATGAACCTTTTAGTTCATAATCCTGGAGAGAAAAATTCCAATATAGCATTTTTGGAAACTGGGCAAAATTGAAATATTTTCACAGAATTGTGCAAATTTATAGAATAAAATAGGAGCAGCATCTGCCTTATCCATAAAAAATACTGAGAACCATATCTTACTTTTGAAGTTGCAGCCTATATTTCTGTACTGTTTTGTGTACTATTTGTTTACTTGAATAATATATGTTTTCCTAATTTAAATTCAAAACGCACCAAGCAAATGCTACCATTTGTTTATATATATATATATATATATATATATATATATATATATATATATATATATATATATATATATATAAAGTCATGAAATTATCTTTTATAGGATATATTTATAAACTCTTTGAAATTTATCGTTGTAGGAACTGATGAAACCCAGAATGACATCGGAATCCAAAACAGTGCAAAATGTGCCTTCATCTCTCATTACAGAAGAGGAAAATCAGAAAGTGTTTAGTGCACTGGGAAAGCCATGCACAGTATAATTTCAATTAACTATTTAAAAAAAGTTTTTAAATAAATAATTTTTAGGAATTAACATTTTGGTACTTGTGTATTAACTACATGCTGTTAGTAAATTTATTCAAATTTTATCTATGACTAGCTTGACATCTTTGGCGATTATTTTTTACAATGGATCACTAATTAAAATAAACATGACATTTTTTTATATTTTTTTGCAATTTATCATTGACACATGGTTAAAACATAAGTACCAAACTTTTTCATGCTTTAATGTATAAAAAAGTATTATTTAGGTTAAAAAAATTTTAAATTTCTATTTTAATTATTAATTAAAGCTTTGTAATTGTGAATGAATTTTTTTTATCATTGAATTGTAAATTTATTTATATTACAGAAGTTTAAAATATCTATAGTAAAATTGTAGCATTTAATATATTTTTCATCCTTTTTTTATAAAATTCAAATTAAATGTTTATTTTCTTGTTGACAGTTTTCTTATTTCTAAGCCTTTTTGACTGTGTGACCAAATGATTTATTTTGTAATATTTTTAGATTTTAATCAAATATAATTTATTTTGAATCAATTTTGTGGTTGTATAAATTATAGCTAGCATTTGTGTTAATTATTTAAGTATGTATTTAAAAAAATCCCATTCTTTAAAACTATTTTCAATTTAGTGGTTTCAGTTTCACCAATATTTTACTAATTTAATTTTTATTTTGTTTAATAACATTTAGCTTACTTTTTATTTTGCACTATTATTTTATTAAATTTTAAAATGTTTGATAGTAAAATTTTAATTTTCAATTTGTAAATTTTTTTTTAACATTGGTTATTTGTTGTTTTAATGATATTAGGTACTATAAGTTAGGGAAGTGAATGAATTTGAATTTTTTTAAACATATAGCTTTAATTATTGTGTAAGTGTAACTTCAAGTAAATTATGCAATTCTTATCCAAGGCTTGGTGAATTTTTATCCACAATTCTACACAAATCCCATATTTTTTTTTTTTTTTTACAAATTTATAAGATTTTGATCAAACCTAGAAAACCAATTTATCATTATGTAATATATATAAATATTTATTCTTGTAAATATGTAAGACTTAAGATTCTGTATTTAATGATATAATTTTATTTAAATTACACCATAAGTAAAGTAAACATTGATAGAAAAAAAATCATGTATTTGGAAGTATTCTTTTTTTCTATCTCTTCCAATTACATTTAATAATACAACCTTATCTGAAGTCCATCTTTTGATTATCAGTTAATTTTTTGGATAGAAATTATTAAACAATTATTTCCATAAAATATTTTTTAAAACTTCTCTAATCAATATTTATTTCCATAAATGCAGTAAATTATTGTGTTGCTGTATTCTTTAAATTTCACATTGGTTTTTGCTTGCTTTATAATCATATGTTTGATGAGAATTTGTGAGTTTGAAGTTAAATTACTTTTCTGCATATATTTCCTGATATAAAAACTTCTTCTGAAAGAATTGTATATAAAACTAAATTTAATTATTTTCATGAAGTATTAAGTAGGCACATTAATTAAAAATCTCGAATAATTTCAATATTGTCATCATTAATGCCTTTTCCCCATTCAGATTCCAGTAGAGAGTAGTAATAAATATTCATAAAATGTATCTGAATGGAAATAACATATCTGTATTTATCTGGTGCTTTGTTGAATGTGGTTAATATGCCATAACAAATAATAAAAAATTAAATGTTTATAATCAATCTAATTGTTTTAATGATAGAAATATCTGATCCATTATAGTATGAAATTTATTTTGAATAATTACAAATAGAAAAAGGAAAGACACAAATAAACTTTAAGGATAAGCAATAATATAATGAAAAATGTATAACTATTTTTAAACATAAGGACAAAATTTTTTTAATTTACATAAAGGAATTGTTAATATGTCGTTTTGTTCCCAAATTGTTGTAAATTAACTTTAAAACTAGTCCTAACTAAAATATAACAAACTTTGCATGAAAATCTGCTTTTATTCTTATTTTGTCATTGCATTTTTAGGAATGAAATATTTTTATGCTTTTAAAACATTAATGAATCTCTCACATAAATTCATTATCTTTTTAATAAAATGTTTTCTGTATATACGTATATATTTTTATTATGTGTATATGTATGTATTTAGGACAAATTAAAATAAAATTACATCTTTTAAACTCTCTTTTTAGACACTTGCTACAACTGTTGTACAGTTGTATTTAACTGAAGAACCATACCATTCTTCTTGGATTAAGAAGCAATGTGGGGTGGTTTGTTTTGTCAAAGACTGTGATCGACGTTCTTACTTCATTAAACTTTTTGATATGGATGTAAGATATATTTTCTTTAAAAATTGAATTTGCTTAATCAAAGTTAGTTTCATTGATAATACCTTTATAAGGAGAATGCAATCTATATTTTCACCCTTTGAAATGTTCATTTTTATAAATTTTAATTTTAGAAATGTTCATGGGTTTGGGAGCAAGAGCTGTATAACCCATTTGTATACAAACCAGCATGTACTTTTTTCCATGTTTTCGAAGCTGATGTAAGTATCTGTTGTACAAAATGCAACAATATTTGCTTAAGCATGGTTAAAATGAATGTTGACTGTCAACTGATTTATATAAAATGATTCATTAAAATTTCTGTTTATGACAAAATACTGGTTAGAACTTTTGAAGAAATTGATTTCTAAATTTAATTTTTTCTCATTTATTGAAAGGAATTTGTGACAATGAAAACAAACAATTATTTCCCTTTTAAAATTATATATATATATATATATATATATATATATACGAAAGAGAGATCAAATAATTAGATTAATTTTCATTGCCAGTTCTCCAAAGTGATTATTTTTTAATTTAGTGCATTAGTGCCTGAATTTATCTTAACACAAAGAATTAAAAACACTGAATATGAATTAATCAAAAATGGGGATTTAACTACCTTGTATTTAATTTAAATGTGATTTTTGATGTATATAATTCAAATGTGATTTATGATGTTTATAATTCATAAAATGGTTAGGTATTTTCACTAATTATATTGCTTTATTTTCTAGAGATAAACTGTATTTGAAAAAATGTATTTCATTGCTTAGAATTAAAAAAAATGTTGTTGGAGAAAGATATCATTTGTTGGAAAAGTTTAGTTCAAAAGCTATTTTGAAAGTGTATATATTTTTTCAGAATTTATTTATTACTTTTTAAGTAGTATCCAATAGCTTAATTGAGAAACAGAAAAAATTATAACATATTTTAAAGATAAATTATTATTTGCAATATTTACCGAGTGTTTTTAATGGATGATCTCATTTTGCATTATTTTTTTTTATTATCACTTTTGTATAAAATTAAATTGTTGGAAATTGTTTGATATATGGAAGCACTTTCACTTCATTTTTGGGTATGTTTTTTTTTATAATGTAAGATTCAATCCTAATGTGACTAGCATTAATTCCATTGGTCATTAATCAGTATTATTTAATGGATTATGAAATTTCATTAGGTTATACTTCTATTCCCCCTTCATCCCCACACTAACCAATATTCCTCTCAATAATGATTCTCTGTACTTCATATAAAAAAAATCTAGTGAAAAATGTATTGCTCTGTTGTAAATAACATTTATTATTTTTAAAAATAATTCATGGTTTCATTTTATAACATTTTTAGATTTTATCAGATAGAGTTATCACTTATCTTTGTGAAAATTATTTCTCTGTGTTAATGATTAGATATTAAAAAAACCAAACACTATGTATTCTTCTAAATATGTACAGAAAGTGAAACCTATGATTTGTTATCTTTCCAGAATTGTATGGCTGGTTTAAATTTTGCTGATAATGATGAAGCTCAGAACTTCAAAGCTGCAGTTCAGAAACGGCTTGTGATGAGAGATGAGAGGAAAAGACGTAAGTTTCAAATATATATGGTTATAGACAGCTGAAGTTAACAATATATAGAAAGCTAAAAGAAAATGATCAAGTGACTGATGAACTTTGTGATTCTGTGACCTTTAATGCTATTGAAAAAGATTATGAAGTTTAAAAATTTTTTATGTGTAAGAATGCCCAGTAAGAGAATGCAAAACTAAATTCTTATGAAATATTGCATTGTTTCATTTTATGTTTTTTTTTTAAAGTTTTTCTATTGCTTATATTCTAACCTGGTTTTCATAGAATTCCAATTCACAATGTGTATTTAATATGCTCAAATTGTCAACTTTATATTTATGAATTTTCAAGCTCCCTTCTATTTGCACTGCAACTGATAATTTAAACTTCCAATTCAAATAATGCTGTTACAACAAGTCGGTTTTAGGGCAGTGTAAGTCAATAGGAGTGATCTTTTCAAAATTTTCTTGCATACTCTCTAATAAAAGTGTTATCTCAGAGAATAGCTTGCATGGCATTATTGTACAGTAATTACAAAATATTACTCTTTGGTGTGAATTTAGCATTTTTACTGAATCTGTCATGTCACCTTTGCCGTATTTATTGATGATTAATCCCTGGCATGTGGTTAATAGCATCTAAAAATCGAATTTTTGTTTTAGATATGTTTCTGCCAACCGATTGAAACAAAAAATTTGATACAGAACTATACTTTTGTAGTCACAAAATTCCATATCAAATTTGATATATTTAAGTCATTGTGTTTTTGAGTTAATGCATTTATAAATTTTTGAAAGTACAGACTGATTGACGATCAATCTTTTGATGAATTTCACTCAAATTTTGATATGTTAATCTGTGTATCAAATTTTATCTCTCTAGCTCTCTTCATTTTGTAGTTACCATTTTTACTTATATTTGTACAACCAAAAAGACAGATTTCTCCGGAACAGATTTTATGAAAAATTTATAGAAAAATCTACAAATTGGGTGTTGGTGGGGACTGTACATCAAATTTCATCCATCTTCCTCAAGTTGTCATGTCTTAGATATTTTATTAAAAAAAAAAAAATGTTTTTCAAACTCGGGGAGGTCTAAAATGAACGAATTTTTTGATAATTACTCAAATTTTTCTATATTATGTATATGAGAAAGTAAAAAGCTATTACATTTTAAGTTACTAGTTTTTGAAATTTGAATTAATAAACATTTATTGATTTTTGGGTAATTTTATAATTATAATATGAAATATAATCAATCCGAAAAAAAATGTATTACAGATTATTTTAATTACCTTTCATCTAACCAGTGAAAAAGCAGAATAATCGATTTATACTTATAGTAATTGATTAAAAATAATTAATTTATGCTAATAGTACTTGATTTTTAATAAATAAAAGAGAAATAAAAATGCTTCTGTGAAATGTTTACATTATTTTCTCCTGAGTTGTTTACATTATTTCCCGAGATGTATACTTTTTTTCCATTTTTAAAACTATTTTTCTTGTCATTTGAAAAGAATGACAATGTATATATGTTATTTTTTTTAGTTTTGTTGAATGTTTCATCTGAGAATGAATTCATCTTTTGAATGTTTTATTGTTTTGGTAATTTTTCAAGAAAAAAGTGCCTTGCATAAGCAATTTCTCAATTCTTTGATATTATATATAATGATGTAGTGAATTCTGTTTTTTTTTCTGCAATAAACTCAATTTTACTTATTTTAAGGTACTAAATTGCAGGATTTTATGGATAACTATTGGTTACAAAATACAGTATACTCAACAAATATTTGTTTGTCATCTGTTGTTAAATGTTTGATATTTTTTACATATTCAAAAATTAACTGCCATGAATTAGTAAAAATTTACAGCAATTAATTGTTAGGGAGTTAGTAATATTTATGAAATTATTTTGCGTTTGTTTTGGGATGTGTAATTAAGCAGATGTATAAGGCAGTTTTTTTAATTAAAAATTTCTTTTTGATTTGGAGGACAATTTTTACAAAAAAAAAAAAAGATTGTCAGCAATTGTTATTATCATATTATGTTATGTTAGCACTATTGTAGAAATGTCAATGATTGTATAAATTTTTAAAATCCTAATTCAATACAAATGGTTTTTTCTATATTTATTTTCATATTTACTAAACACCTTGTATGCATGCATTCTGTATAATTGTTAATATTAATCATAAGTTTACGATGAAGAATGACAGTTTTAATAATTCCAGAATTGAATATCAGGCATTAGAATTTTTCATCTACAGCATCTCTAGATAGAAAACTGAAAAATCTTTAATGATAAAATGAAGATCACTGATATATAAACTTCAGATAGGATTAAAAAACAGCTAATAAGTATTTGTACTGAGGTAGCCTACAGAAGTTATTAACAAGAAAATCAGTAAGCTCTAATTTATATGGCATCATAATACTGAAACTAAATAATATAATTTTCTGAATAGAATGCTGACTCAGATCTTGTTTTTATTATCCAATTATGGCTTGAAATTATAAGCTGCATTGTTTATTTTCCAAAGATACATTTTAAATTCTGAATACTTTTTGTTTGTTTGTATAATTATCCTGTAACTTTTGAATATACATTATTTAATTATATATATATTATAGAAAGAAGGCAAAGAACTCAACAGAGTATCCAGCCATCAAATGCCGGAATCATGCCAGCCCGTAAGTTTGAATTTCATTTCTAAATAATTAAATTTCCACCAAAACAAAACTTTTAAAATATTGGCATATGATTAATTTGTAGGTGCCAAATCTCAATCCTCACAATCACTTATTAATGGTAAAGAAGAAAAAGCTGAAAAGAAAAGACGGAAGAAGAAGCTTACTAAGGAGGATATTGGTACTCCCTCCAATTTTACGTAAGTGCTTAGTTTTTACATTAAATTGAAAATGTCATTTGCAGTTATATTTGAGGAACAAAGAAAAAAAAATCTCCTTGATTTAAAAAAGTATACCTGGAAAATAAAAACTATTTTGATATTATAGATAAAAAAACAACCACCTTGAATTATTTTAATATTACACATAAAAATTGCTTTAATTTGTTAACATTCTATATCCTCATTTAAAATATTACATTTTCATTTCCATGTCTTCACCAATTAATAAGAAATTGCTTCTGTTTTGCTTTGTCAATATGCATTTTCAAACTCTTAAACAAGTTTGAACTTTAGTACACATTGTATTAGCAAGCGTTTGAAATCAAAGTAACTCCATTTTGAAATTTATAATAATTTTTTTTCTTCTTTGAAATACTTTCTGAGTAATGCAGGGAAATTGTTTGTAGTCTTTAATTTTTGATGTTTTACTTTATTTTAGAAATATTTTAATGTATAATTTTGCAAATTATTGTATGATTTTCTATTAATTTTTCAGTTATATATAAAATTTCATTTTTTTTAATTATTAAAAGACTTTTAGAATTGAAAGCTAACAACATTAGGTTTTTAAATTTCAAAATAACCTGTAAATCTCAAATAGCTTTCTTTTCAAGTTTTCTTATCATTTCCAAATCAATTAAAAATTTATTAATGCATACTTAAAATATTTTTGCTATTTATTTAACTAAAGTAAATTCTATTATTATTTATTACTATTTTACCTTCCTGAAATTTTTTGTAAAAAAATATTTAAATATGTAATCCTTTGTCATTGAATGTTATTTTTATCCTAATTGCACTTTAAATATTTTTATATTTTGCAGGCATTTACAACATGTTGGATGGCATCCAGAGAAAGGTTTTAGTGTAAGTTCATATTTGAATGTCTTATTTAATATATATATATATATATATATATATATATTGCTACATCTAAAAGAAAAAATACAATTAATCTTTACTTTAAACAGGTTGATAGCGTTGATCAAGAATTGAAAGATTTCTTTAATTTAGCTGGTGTTTCCGATAAGGATTTAAATGACTGTGAAACTAGAACTTTTATTTACGATTTTATTAACAATCATGGTGGTGTTGAGAAAGCTAAACAAGAGATAGCAATGAAAGGTAAGTTAAAAATGCATTACAGTTTTGTTAATATTAAATTATTGCATCCAGAGTCCATATGTTCACATCTTTTAAGATTGGACTTCTATAAATAGAATCAAATTATTTTTAACTATCCTAAAGTTATTTATTTAAATATACAGAATTAACCTTTAAAGCTACTGTGCAAAGCTATCATTATTTTTTCCCGTTATATTTATTTTTTCCAAAAAAATTAAAAATAAATTATTATTTAGGAAAGACATTTAAAGTCAAAATTATTAACATAATATTTATATTTTCTGAAAATAAAATAAAAATTTCAATAATTTTCTTCTTTATGTTTGCCTTTCTTCCCTTCCTTTTATTAAGTTTTGAAGTTTAAATTGCTCTCCTATAGCTTTAAAATGAAATGCTTCTTTAACTAAAATTAAAAGTAACATTTAAAAATGAGTTATGAAATGGATCAAGATAATTTAATTAGTAAAACTTCCTCTGCACTAAATTCTTGCATGAATATGAAGCTTATAATTTAAATATATCATACCTTAAAATCAACTATTCTGTCACGGAGAAAATAATAAAAAATAATGAAAATAAAATGTTTTTATATATTCTTTTTATTTATTTATTTATTTTTTTGCATTTTATAATTTTTGCATTTTGATTTGAACCATATTAAATGAACTAAATTATAATTTTTGGATTGCTTTGTTTTCTAATTTTTCAAAGGTTTTATAAAGATTTGTGTATTTTTTTAGATTGAATTATGATTATTGTTGCCTAATGCATATGATTTAAATTTTAATTAACTTATCCATAAATTAAATATTATATTTTATATCTATATTGAAGAAATTTTGATAATTTAAGCTGATTTTAGGGTTATGATAGATTCTCAGTTTGAAATTGGACAAATCTGTGTTTATGAAAGTGTATCTGTGTTTATGAATTCCTCTTCAGATCGATCATGCCTTTAGGCTGTGTTGAATCAGATTCATATATAACAGATCAAATGTCTTTGTTTAATATGCTGTGAAAAAGTAGGGAGAAGGTTATTAGTTTAATTGTCATTCTTGTCATTTGACCAATGTAAAATATTGAAACTGTTTCCTCTTGTAGTTCATGCATAGCTTGAAAGTAGAACATTTATCTAATAAATTCGGGAATTCTTGCGGAGTATTAATTGTTAACTGCTTTTAAAAACCCACCCTTTCTTCACTAGTGTGACCAGTTGAATTAATTTGGTATTTTGTAATTAGTAATACTGTCCATTCATATCAGTTTGAGTTTCTTATAGGAAATATTTTCCTAATATATATTTCAGAACTCAGGGTTAAATACAATAAAAGTTTACTTTTTCTTTCTTTCTTAAAATAAAAATAATAATCTATTGGAAAATAAAAATAAAATCTGTAAAATAATCTGTAAAAATTCTCCTCAGTGTTGCATGAAAAAGAATTTTAAAATATAATTTTGACTCAATTACTTAATCCATATTAAAATAGCACTCACATTTCATAATAGTACATTAGCCCATTAGAGCCCAGCGTCTTATTTATGGGACATTTACATTGCCTTTTTACTGATAAACTGATTCATTCCTTTCTCACTCTCTCACTCACACTTTTTTTTTTTTTTTGCTTTATTTAAGAGTTAAATATATGTTCCTAAACTTGTAAATGATTTTTAACTGGCAGCCACATATTAGACAGATTTTGAATTTAAAAGTGGCATAATTTATATATATTTTTTTAAATTTTGAATTATTTTTGAGGTAAGCAAGGAATTGAAAATAAATTTTTTATATTATACTAGAGCTTCTAAAGCTTAATTTATAGCTATACAAATGTTTTAAATGACTTTTTACTGACTGCTCAATAATTTTTCTAAAAGTAAGTAAATAAAAAAAGTCACACAGTTAGTTTAATCTTGTATTTTAATTGCAATTATATAAATGGATTTGCTGAAATTTGTTTTAAAATTAAATTGTAGTTAATAGATTAATAATGTTTTAATTTAATTAATATAAATGTTTGTTGACTTTGAGTAAATAATATCATGTTTTTAAATAAGCTCATTCGACAAATAATTCAAAATAATTTGTTTTATTAAAAACCTTTTTTAACTGATATGATCTTTAATATAATTTCTTCCAGCAAGTCCTCCACCTGTACCTGTAAGAGACTTACCTCAGACACCTCGAAGTACTGCTCGTGGAACTACAAGATCAGCTGCACCACCACCTCCTCCACCACCACCATCAGTGCCACCTGTTTCCCAGCCTCCACAAAAATTCAATAATGCTCCTCCACCTCCTCCACCTCCACCACCTATGCCATCTCTTGGGTCATCAGCAGCACCTCCGCCGCCACCTCCCCCACCTCCACCTCCAGGCATGCCATTGGGAAAGGCAGCATCTACAGGAAATGTTCGACAGAATAATGGTCCTCCTCCTCCTCCTCCTCCCCCTACTGATAATAGATCTGCTCTTTTGGAGCAGATTAAGAAAGGAAAAGAGCTTCACGTTAGTATTTATCTTTAAAATTACATAATACTTTTTGTCTGCACTTAAAAGAAAAAGTCCATTACAGAAAAAATAGAAAAAAGAATTTAGAATGCACAGCACAAAATAATCAGCAGACACACTAAGAATAGAGGCTGTGAGCTATTTGAAAGATGTTAAAAGTCACATTAAGAATTAAAAGTTGTTTTGAATCAATATTAAAAATTATAAAACATATTGGAAATTCATACTTGTGATTTAATAAGATACATAAAGCACAAGATAAATCACTTCAGGATGTTATACATTACATAGATAAGATAAAGATATATTATGTGAATAAAAATATTTATTTTTGGGAAACAATATAACAACTAAATTCTTAAATATTATATTAATTTAGTTTGTACTGATCAGTGTTTTAATTTTAATAAATTATATAAAATTAGTTCGATAAAGGAAGATTTCAGTATTGTATCAACTTTTACTTCTTATCCTTGAAAGGTCTTTGTAGTTTTTTCTACTCATTGAACATAATCTTCATTTATTTGCTCTCAACAATTATTTATTGAAATGCCCTAATGCATTCATTCCTTCATGAAAGGAAATGAATACATTGGCATTTACTAGTGTATTAATGTAATAGAATATTGAATATTTGAACTCCCAACTTGAAAAGAGATTGATTTACAGTTTCAATTTTGGAGTATTAGATCAATTCTTGACAAGAAGATTTAAGAGTATCATGTAATGATTGGATTAGAAATAAGAATTAAACTAAATCAAGATAGTTATTTTTGTTTTTGTATTTTTCCTGTGTATGATATATCATAGTTTATTTTAAATCATATATATACATTTTTCGTTTATAGCAGTCTTCATTTTCCAAATACATTTCGATGTTTTTATAGAATAATGTTGCTTTTTTCACACATTTGCATTAACTTTTTGAATCCAAATCGGCATATACGTAAAAGGAATTAGATTTCATTTTTTATTGGGGAAATAAAATCCACTTTTCACCCTGATGGGTACATACATCCCAAAAATCAAACTTCATTCCCTGTTGGATAAATAAATCCTATTTTTACATGGTTTATCTCAGAAAGAAGTATTTTTACATGGGATTTACAATTTTAATTATGCAAAAACTGATCAGAAGGATTAAATTATTCCATTATAACCCATTATAATGAATTATTATAATTAACATTGAACAAGCCTTTCTTGTTTAGTGTAATATGCATGTTATTCATGAATGTTGTTTGTATTTCTGTTCCAAAAATGTTTTTCCCATATTCAGTTGAAAATGAATTCTGGGATCATTTATTAAATAGACAACCTGTTGTAGTTTTTTATATTCTATGAGCTTTTATTTTATGTTGGTAGAATGTTTTTTTTCTTATAATTAATGATACACATTTTCAGCTTTTAGTTTAATTCTTTATGGGTTATGTAAAATTCCATAGTGTTATATATAAGTAACCAATCTAAAGTAAGAAATATTTTGAAAATGAAACCAAAATGTAAACGAAACGAAATAGTTTCGGAATCGCAACTAAAAATTATTTCTTATTCAAACTAAAACCAAAAAATTAACAGGAAAAACTGCATAGTATTTAGAGAGTGCAAATGCAGCTACTTCTAAAGCACAGAGGCCTGAAGACAGTCTTCAGGCTGGATTCTTTTTTTATTTGGTTTATTTGATTTTCCTATTAACTTGATTTTAATACTTATATATATATATATAAACCCTTCTTGATCATAATTAGTCTTCTCTTGTTAGCTGAGAGGCAGTCATCTTCATAGCTTTCAAATTCCTTCAAAAAGCCAACTTAACTTTGTAATAATTTTATTTTAATGTTGAGTTATGTTAAATATTGTTAATGTTGAATATTTAAATTTGTTTACCTTTAATTTGTTATTAAGATTCTTTGAAAATGTATATACATACATGATAATGTATTATCTGTAAATGCTTGAGTTTTCCTTCTTGGTTTTTGTATTTTTCAAATAAAGTAATAATTAGTACTAATTATGCTAATATTGAATAATAATTCTTTGTATTTATTAATTATCGTGCCACTTTTAGCATGTGGAAATCAATGGAAATGATGGAGACACTTCAGTACCTGTTGGGGATGATCCTCGAAATGCTTTGCTTAATCAAATTAGGCAAGGAATAGTTTTAAAAGCTGTAAGTATTTGCTAATTAACATTTTTCTTTCAATTATAACTATTTAAATTTATCTAATTTCAACAAAAGTCAATTTTATCTTTCTGTTTATATTATCAAAATCTTCTAGTCTCAAACTGATATATTTAAAAATACTCAAAAATATTCATTTATTGTGATTATTATATCTTTGAATGTTACCAGTTTTGAAATAGAGAATTGACCGATCCATCATTAATGATTGATATTCATGGAATATCGTGTTCACCTGTAAAAGAAACATCTGGGAGTCATTTACCCCTTAAGATGTAGTTCACATTAAGCAGTCTGAAATGAATTGAGACAATTTGTTCTGCTTATTCTAGCTTGAAATTGTTTGAATGGCTATAAACAATTGTTGATTGTAATTGAATTAGAAAAACAAAATTGATTTGAGATTTAAGGACAAAGTTGAAAATATGAACAAGTATGAAAATTTCTTAAAATGAGCCAGTACTGCGCAGTTAAAAATTTCCAAACCTCTATGTAAAATTTTCAAAAATTGTAAGCTTTTTGTGAGCAAAGCCAAGCAATAAATACTGATGATTTGAAATGGAGGAGTGTTTTGAAGAAAACCCTTCAGTGAATGCGAAAATTAGTCAAGGACTTGACATTTTGAAAGGTGGTTTTTCATCGTCATTCAAATAAAAAAAAATATATTGAAAATAAGAACAAATTGTAAGCAAACCTTTAAGGAATAATTGCAGATGAGAAATAATTAATGCATTTTTATTATTTTTGTAATACATTATAGAAGATATGAGGTTATTTCTTTTTTTCACTTTTTTTTTTCTTCTTATATGATTAAAAACATAGGTGATTTTTTTTCCAAATTTGGTTATTATTATCATTTTGTTTATGTTATTAAAATTCACTAGTCCTAAAGCAACCAAATTAAATAGCAACCATATATATATATATATATATATATATATATATATATATATATATATATATATATATATATATAATATGTATATGTATATATATATATGTATATGTAATTTTGTTAATTGAATAATTATAAATTAGATTAAGTAATTATTACTTTCAGCTGATACATTGTGATTGTAAAAAGTATTTTCTTAAGATTTTGCTGCACATGAATTATTTTTTAAAAACTTTTTTAATATTTGCCATTTATTTCTGTATAATTTTGGGTTACTAACTTTTGCAAAGTATCATGGATATTTTCTTTGAAAGTTTAAAAGAAGTTAAATAAATCAAAATTGTGTAAAAATATTGAACTTTTGAATTATGAATTTGAACACTTTTGGGAGAAAAAGTTTTACTTTATTTAACAATAAAAAGACAGTTTTCAAACTTGAAAATATTTTACATTCATCTAAAAATTAGTCAATAATATATTTAGTCATCTAATATATTTAAAATATAATCATTTTTTAAATTTAATTTTACTCTCATTTTGTGTCAATTTTTTTATGTGCTTTTTAATTCTGTGCATTTATTTCTTATACTCTTTCATTATTCCATTTTGAAGTTTTGTCATTACATTTTCTTCTGAAATAAAAATTATTGAGCTTTAATTTTTTTCTCAGGAAACTACCTGGCTATAATAAAATCTGTATGAATCAAATTCTTTTATTGAAAACTTTTATTTTCTAGCACCTTTTTTTTTTGTATTAAAAAAGAATTTAAAATAGTAAGTATTAAAATATTATAAAGTTACATTATGTATAAAAAAGTTTGAATGTTTTGAAGTATGAATAAAAAATTTGGTCATTATATTTATTTACCTTTCGCAATACTTTCATAAAAGTGTTAACATACACAAAATAGGACAGACAGGCCAAAATTAAAAATATATATATATATGATTTTAAGCTGGGTTTGTTTGCTAAAATCAAAGATGTGTAGGACTTGAGAATTCTTAGATGAAATATATTTTCTTATTTTGTGAATACTTTCTTATTATTAATTTCTGATTTGTAATTAACTCTCATGCATTTTAATTAGTTTTAAAGATTCTAAAAAGTGACCATTTAACATTAGGTTTCTGAAGATTCAAGACCTGTCCCCCCACCTCCCACCCAAAAAGATGGCCTTGCTGGTGCTCTAGCCAGAGCATTGCTTGAAAGGAGCAAAGCCATTCAACCCACTGGTAGGTTGCATTATAATATTCAGCTCATTTTGCTTCTACACTCTCTGATTTAATATTGAATGATAATTGAATTTTGTATTGATAATGAATATGATAATTTGAAAGCATGGCTATAAAAGCTTGTTTATCAGATGTATCAAGAAAGGAAACTAATAAAATTGGAGAAAAAGCCCAGGGGTTCCAACACATATTATTATAATGCTTAATAATTCTGTACTTTTTTTTTCTGCTTCTTCTTTCTTCAACATTGGCCATTCCTGTTTATTAAAAGACTAGAATAGTTAGTTATTTGAAAGGGTAATCCAAAATATGCCTGTGCCATACTGTTTGATTCAAAAAAGGTCCAAACTTCAATTTTTAATGTTTTATATGTTAAAGAATTTATTTAAGTTTTGCCTAGTAAGTATATGTTTAACTTTTTATGCATTGTTAAAGAAGAATACACATATTGGACCAATGAAAAATAAGAATATAGGATGAATTTTGTGTGCCAAAGAAATATATCGAACATGGGAGAAGAGCTGCTCTAAAAACACATACAGTGAGGCCTCTTTATGATATTTTACACATTCTGTTATCATTTTCGATAGTATGACATTTTGGTGCAATCCCTTGAATGACCATTAAAGGGATTTTACTCTACTATATTGAATTGTAATTAATTGCAATAAGTAATTATGCTAGTTAATTACATAAATTTTGGTAGATGATGCCTTAAATTTTCAATGATCATGCTTCTTTTCACAATGATTTTTTAATGACCCCATCTATTTATAAATTATTTGTTGGTCCAATTTCAGTAAATTTTAGTTTTTTATTAACAGAAAAATTTGCTGTATCTGGTACTCGAAAATTCTTAAAGAAATAACAACTTTTTTCAAAACTTTTCATTATTTGTTTTGCCGTTTCAAAAAACTTGGAAAACATCACTGGTTTCAGAGTCACATATTTGTTAGGTGTTTGAATCTGCATCATATATACAGATGGTGTAGTTTTATTTCAGTGCCACATTAATGCAGATTTAGAATCAACATTTTCAGAAAAGAATAAGTGCATGTAAATAAGCTGCTAATCTGTTAATTTCGAGATATGAAACAATTACATATTTATTGGTAATCTTTTAAAAGTTAATTTAATGTTTTGGTATTGATAGTTTTGTTTCTACCAAGACTGATATTTCATTTGTTTTGAAGTAGAAGACATTGTGCAGATACAGAAATATTGAAATATAAGAACATATTTTAAAAATTAAATAAAAAAAATTTCAATGAAAATTATGCATTATTATAAAACAAAAAACATTATATGCTTAGAAAATACACAACTTATATCTATATTCATGTGCAGAGGTGCTTGATTTTTTTTTTTTTTTTTTTTTTTTTGGGGCTGAGGTGCTAAAAACATACGTAATTTTTGCAACACTTCCTCACTACACTTTCTGTTATCAGTAATTCATTTTTTTAAAGAAAAAATTATTTTGTACTAGAATGAATATACAAACAAGATTTATCTCTGATATAGTATTTAACAAGAAGTTACTAAATCTGTTTAAAAACAAATCGGTCATTGTGATCATCAAAAGAGAAATTATTTTTAGGACTAAATTTATTTTATTAGTTAAAAAAAGTTTTGGTTTGTTATGACTTCAGCTGTTAAATTTATATATAATTTTAAAAATAAAAATCACATATGATATAGGTTCTGGCTTAGTTGATTTAATTTTTAATAATTGAGTTTAAAACTATCTATACATAAAGTTTTGCAAAACAATCAATCTTATATTTGATATACCATAATTGAAGCTGAAATTTCATTGCAGATGAGAGTGGTAGCAGTAGTGATGATGATGACGGAGATGATGATTGGGATTAAATTGTTTCTTAGAGTATTTGTAAAGTAAGTATTCTTTTATTCTTTATATTGAATATAGTATTTTCTCATCTGTCCATTAAAAACTTAGATATTTTCTTTTTCCTACGTAATTTTGGAATCTTGAGGTTTAATATAATAATTTTTCTACTTTTGTTTCCTTAAAAAAATACAAATATTATTTTTGTTTTGTGTAAAGTTTGTTATATTGATTTTGGATAAAAGATTTTAATTTGTGATTGAGTACATATATATACATATTTTGAATTTACATATTCATGTATCATTATTCTTGCTATGAAGATTATTATGATATATGAAATTTGTCTTTTTATTTGTTAAATAATATAATGTGTTTTTTTTTCATAAATTGTCCATCCTAATGCTATATTTCACAAAGTTAAATTTAAAAAATAAAATAGAGTTGTAATGTATTAATGAGTGCAGAAACAAATTTTTTCATGACTTTTGTCACCTATTCTATTATTTTTCTCCTTTTTCATTTTGTATTTAGTTAAATAATTTTCTTACTTAGTAAGAATGATTGTAGTATTTATGCTTAATATTCTTATTTCAAAGATCAAAATTTTGAAATTAAATAGAAATCTATGAAAAATGATAAATAGAAGTACTTAGTGGATTTGTTATTGGGCTTGAGAGATTTTGTTTTGAAAACTTCTTATTTTAAAATTAAAATCATGATTCATTTGGAAGTAAAAAATCTAATTATATATTTTTTAGAATCTCTATTAATAATTTTCTTTATCTGTCCATAGTATGTAATTCCAATTCTCAGGTTGGTTTTTAGGAAAATTTTATGCCTTTAAAAATATTTTGATTCATCAGATAGCATCTGTTACTTCATGAAACTATATTTTTGGGGATATACATATCAAATATTTATTGATAAGTATAATAAGTAAGTACTATTTTATGCTAAGAAATATTGAATTATTAGGTAAATTATGCAGGCTTCATTTTTCATGTTTGCTTAAAAATGATAATTTCCTTATAAATTTAGTCCTATAAAATGTCTTAAATTAAGTATTAGTTTTTAAAAAAAAACAATAATATTTAAACCTAACAAAAAAGTTTTGACGAAAATAATTCTTAGTATTTATATTGTAAAATTTTCTTATATAAAAAATATATATAAGAAACAATTTATATACAATTTAAACTATGATACATTCAGTAAAATTTTGTTGCATAACAGATTTTTCAAATTATAATGAATAGGCATTCTGAAATATAAAGTTCAAATGTATGTAAAATTACATTTAATGACTTTTATTAATGTTGCTATTTTTTTATTTTACAGGAATGTACCTATTTCTTTTAGTGTTAATGAAATTATAATGAAGAGCTTTTTATCTTTAAAACCTGTGATCAAAATATATGTAAATGATGGAACAGTATTCAATTTATTAGATTTTTTGGCTTTGTTACCTCTTCTATCTGTAATTAAAATATTTATTCATGTAGAAAATGCATTTCTTTTTTATTTTATCATTTGAAACACATAGTCTAAGGAATACAAAATGTGTATTAATCTTTTATTAAAGCTAATTTTTTTCTAATTTTATCGGCAACACTGAAATAAAAATTGAGGCAGTTCATTTTTAGTATAATCAACTATGGATTCTATTAAAATGGTTATATCAGTTGACAAATTTAGTGGAGATTTTTTAAAATTAATTTTATAATTTCTATTATTTTGTTAAAAAGAGGTAAAATCAGTTAAAAAATTTTTATACTTGATGTAACTTTTATGACATTTTGTCTTTTGTGGCATCTGAGGATTTTTTATTTTATTTATTTATTTCTTTTATTCATGTGTCCCAAAATTGAAATAACATTTTCTTACTTCAAATCTATGGTCGCACTTATAATGTTTCTGTACAAAAGTTGAAAATTTGTTATTTAAAATAAATTTATATTATTTAAAATAGATTTAAGGGTTAAAACTTAGTTTTGCAATATTTGCAAAATTTTTAAGATTGCTTAAACTATACATTCTTTTTTAATTTGAATTGTATTCAATGTCATACTTTCGACAGGTTAATTGCTTGAGGAGATACAGGCAAATGCATCCATGTTTGTTCACAAAATTATTTAAATGCATAGATTATATATTGGGCAAATAGATTAATACTATCTTTTTCCTTAATTTACTAGAGGGAGTCCACAAACAAACAATTTAAATAGATTTTAGTAGTCTATTGCCCATTAAATAAATATATATTTTTTAAAGAAAATAATTGAATGATTAAATAGATATTAGGATAATGTTAATACTTTATCTAATATACTGCATCAGGACCTTTTTTTGTTGTAGCTATTGTTGTATTTATAAACGCCAAATCTTTGCTTAAATGATATTGTGTATAAACATGGATGCAGAAGCCATGAGTCATAATAAATAAATAAATAGTTAAAAAACCCATGCATTTACTTAAATAAAACTGAACTAATTTTACAAACTTAAAACATTACTAAAATAAAAAAAATTAACCTAAAATGAATTATTAGCATGTTATTTAACAAGTTCACTGCTTCGATTTGTGTTTGATATTCAAATTAACTGTATAATTAGATGAACCTTTTTTTTTATGCCTTTTACGAAAAAAAGGGATTATCTAATTGGATAGATGCATTTGTACTATAACATAGTAATTATAATGCACAGATGTATTATTTGGCAGTCAACATGTTAAGTTAAATATATTTTGCAATGTGAAATTAAATTGATTAATTTATTAAATTAGGGGCTTGGGGGAGGGTTGTATTCTACCTAGAGCCACAAAATGTTTATATTCATCACTGATTATAATTAACATTGTTTTTTCCATTGAGAGTGAACGTAGTTTTGCTGTAAGCATTAATTATGACATAGCCCCCCTCTATCTTTGGCAAAAGTTAACTGTAAATATTATTGCATAATGCAGAATTGAAAAAAATAATTTGTTTCATAAACCATTTTATTTTTATAAATATGTACACAGTATATTTTGAATTATTTTAAAATATACATTTTGCTTTATTCAATGTATATGAATTTGCACTAGTACTGTCTTCTGAAGGTCTTTTTTGTATGTCACCTTCCTCTACATGTGTATCCTGGTAAGGGGCCACCTTCAAAATGAGGCCAGGTCTTAATGAGAGCATAAAAAGCACTACCTGGACATTCTGTACATCCTGCATCTCTATGGCCATGTAGTTTATAATCTGACATCACATAGTTCTGTAAAATTGTAAAGAGAAACTATTTTAATTCTCAACGGTTTTTAGAAAAGTAGATCATTACTTATTAATATGTAATATTTCTATGCCTTGTGATCCTCGTCTGAGTTCGTGATTGGCGGAGTCCTCATTTGAAACATTATTTCATTGAAACTTAAATGTGACTTATTATGCATGTTGAATTCCACAGTATCAAATATTTTACTGCTGCTTTGATATAGAAATTTGAGATGTGTGGCATCTGACTACAATTTAAAGTCACAATTCCATTTCAAAATAATCGTTGCATTGATTGAAAATGGGACGTAAATATAGTTAAACTAGTTTTGTTATTTTCATGAAGTAGAATATTTAATATTTGATATAGTAAATACAAAGTTTTGATGTAAGGTTATTAAATTTAATATTTATTAAAAACTATATTTTTACTGTAGAGAATTTTCATTGTTCAAATGAATCCGTGCTTAAATTCTTATTTAAAAAAAATATCAAGATTAAAAAATCTCATAAATGATTTTAAAAAAAATAGTTCAGTAAATATGATTTTCTGCTTTTAAATGTCATTGCAAATTTGCATTTTCAGAAATCTCAAATTTGTGAATTTAAGTGATTTTATAAACTCTAATTACTGTTGTGATCTGTATCAAACTGTATAAAGATAAATTATCATTCTCATCAAATAATATTTGTCCTATAGAATTACAAATTAATTGTAATTGCTTAGTATATTCTTTCTATTCATACCAATGAAACTGACTACTTAAAACCATTATGCCCCTTTTATGATTTCAATTATAATTTAAGATTGAGAAATTATGGGCAATGCTAAATATGTATTGTTGTGGCTCATAAGTGTTTCAAAACATATTTTCTATCAATTAGGATACAAATATTGAAATGATTGAATTTTTTCTTTAAAACTTGTAATTTCTGCTACAGATATTAAATATAATGAGCAGTATTTGATATTTTCTCTATTTAGTTTCATTAAATATCTGCAAGAGTGCTATTCTTTCAATTTTTTTATATATGCTTACAATATGGCAGATTTTTTAAAAAATTTTTTTATTTAGCTTTGTGATATAATGATGAGAATTTTATGCTTCCTCCCTTTAATTATTTGACTTTAAAATTTGATGTAATTCTACAATTCTGGTCAAAATTTTATTTATGTAGTTCTTTTTTTTTATTACTGCTTTCACATTTGAATAGATAGATAGACAACCAGTTGCAGATATTTAACTGAATTCAATATGAATGAAATAAATTTTAAAAAAATCCTTTTATTAATGTTCTTAAAAACAGTAAGTTTTTTTTTTTTTGAAAATTAAATATCTAGAAGTGAAGAAAGTAATAAATGCATGTGGTGCTGATAGAAATGTTCTAAATGAATTTGAATATTAATTATGCTGAGAATACATTTTAAATCTTATAAATGATATGATTTTGCTTTCTTTGATATATACCATGTTTCCATTGCCTTACTTCTCAGCTATTTATTTTCATTCCTAGATTTTTGACAAAGAAATTTTTTAAAAAATAGATAATAAATATACATTTTTTAATTAAAACGTTTTTTAGCAATTATTTTTTAATAGACCCCTTTTTTTCTAATAGACGAATTTTTTATACGGAATTTAAATTTAATTATAATTGATAATTATATTCTGAAAATATATTTCAATAAACACAGGGAATTTTAGAATTCTAGCATGTGAAGAAGAAAGTGATAAATAGATTAAAAATAAGTTATTCAGACATTATATGAAGCATTGTGCTATGCTGAAGAAGGTATTTGAATAAAAACATGTATTAGGGTGTCCCAGAAGTTTCTTTCTCATCGCGTTATGAATGGCCTTGTCTGACTCTGCTTGTGCAAACATGCAAGTCGATCTATTAGCCATCTATGTCATCGGTTTCAGTCGTCCCAGAGCTCAACTACACCTCGAAAAAGTTCTTTTGTCCATTTGGTGGGATTGGAAAGGCGTAATTTTCTGGAGCTTCTACATCAGTATGAAACAGTAAATTCTACGAAATACTCTCATCAACTGGATCAATTAAAAGCTGCCATAGCAAAAAAAAAAGAAAAGAAACGATTAGAATTAATGAACCGGCGAGGCGTTGTTTTTCATTATCATAACGCGATACCAAATAATGCATTAGTCGCAAGAGAGAATCTCTTACAATTTGATCTTGATATTTTACCGCATCTTGCATACTCTCTAGATCTCGATCCATCCGATTATTTTGTCTTTCTGTCCTTAAAAAATTATATCCGCGATAAGCGCTTTAAATCCAGCAGCGAAATAAAAGCGCATCTCGAGGATTATTTCTTGTCCAAAACACAACGATTTTGGAAAGAAGGCGTAATGAGGCTTCCTGAAGGATGGAAGAAGGTAATACAGCAAAAGGGTTCTTATATAACAAAATAAATAATATCTTAAACAGTGATGTTGGTGTATTCATTTCATATTAGAAATAGGAAAGAAATTTATGGGGCGCCTAATAAAAAAATGTATTCGGTTCTAAAAATTTTTGCCCCATATTTATTGCTAAAAATTTTTTTAAATAATCACACAGTTTTTTTTTTTAATGAAATACGAGCGTTTAAATATTTTTTTCTGGAAAAAGTTAGAATTGATGTTTATTTATATATTATTATTTTAATTCTGCAAAGGATGGCACTAGAGAACTTGCATATGAAATATATTCCCTTTAACAGATAAAAATGTTCTCTGAACCATTTGTGAAGATTTTAAAATTTGGAATCCTAAAATTTAAAACCTTCTCCTGGAATTCAATCGACATCAAGCCCAAGCTTTTTCTTTACAAATTAGTCATTCAATTAGGACTCCCCATTTGGTGATCCGTAGTCTTCAAGAAATAAAGTAAACTTCGCTTTCTGCAAGCCAGCAGTTAATGCAAATCGATACCAAGTGCCTACCAATTTTAAAATGAAATTAATTTTGGACCATATCAAAAATACTTCTGCCAAATTTTTCTAAAAATTCAATCTGATTTTCTACGAAGTTCTTTAGAATATACCTGCTATATCATCCTACTATCTGAAGTTCACAAAAATATCCTCCTACATTTTTTAAACCTTCATTTAAGCAGTTTCCATCGGTTATGAAAAGATGCTCTTTAGCTGGCAGCCATATAATATATATTAATTTTCAAATTTATGATTGGTTATTGAAATTTTTATAGTTGGCACTCTGCATATCTCTTGAGCTGGTTCTCTATCGTGATTTTATCATCGTTGCCTCCTGCAGATAACATAATCCTAATCTAGGGACGATTTTTTTGAATTCTAGAAATTATGTGTTTTGATGTTATTAATAACATTTTACATGAAGAAGTTTTAACTTTCTCATATATGTAATCATCAAAAAGTTCGAATAAGATATAGACTAGTCTCCATATTTCAAACTTCTCAGAATAGGAAAAACACTTCTTTGGAATTACTTTTAACTTTGAGCACTATACATAAAAACGTTTTGAGGCAATTGAAATTCAGTACATGGCCTCTATTCCAAATTTATAGCTTTCTATCAAATTTTGAACAAAATCAGTTCCTCTAATTTAACGATACCTACAAAATGAAGAGAGAAACTAGATGGGTAAAATTTGGCATACAGATTTAACATCTAAGGTGAGGATATATATCAGATTTGGAAATAAATTGAAGAGTTTGACTGTCTATCGGTCTGTTTTATCACAAGAATGTAAATGCGATAACTCAAAAACGCAATGATCTAAATATATGAAATTTAGTATGTGATCTTATGACTATAATTGTTGTTCTATGTCAAATTTTTGTTTCAACTGGTCGGAAAAAGTTCTGAAAATTATACTCTAATTTCAGGTATCAACGCCAGCAATTAATTGCCCAAAATTTATTAAAAACGCGAAATTCTCGCCAAAGATCGATATTTCGTTATTATTGTTCAACAATGGCATGGGATTAATACAGAAGTAGCGTTCTCTTTACTATACAATGAAGAACGCTATTCTCACATGCGTGAAAATAAAAATTTATACTCTCGTAGTATATACGGTCGTGCCTAAGATCCACAATTTTTGCTTCGGGAGGGGTATAACACCTTTATATACAAGGTGGTCAAAATTAAAACACCCCTACTCTGAGTACTATACAGCGAACTACTCAATGTAAAGACTCCATAATTGTTGAATATACTATTCAAGACATGGGGAAATGGATTATACGGGGGGAAAATAGTTCCAGGAACACCAATAGATGGCGCTGTAGAACAAAAATATCCTGAAAAGACATAATACACATTTGTAACACATTTTATTTGAACTTATCAAACATTCAATCACAAGGGCCTTATCGATGGAAGGGTGACTGCTCAATATAGTTCCTTTCTTCCAGTTGTAAAATCTGCATTCTATGGACAGTTTGCTTAACTGTGGATCGTAATTGGTCAATTGAGATTCTTCTAACATGAAGAGTGATACTGTCATTCAAATTTGTCAAGGTTAGCAATTGTCCTGGATAAACAGGATTTTTTAAGTATCCCTAGAGCCAAAAATCACAGGAATTCAGATGTGTATAGCGAGATGGTTAAGTTTCCGGAAACGCACGACTAATTACTCTATCATTAGTAAAATGTTGCCAAAGCAACTGCTGTACACAGAGTCCAATATGTGGAGGCGCTTCACTTGCACAAAAGTAATAGAATGAAGACATTGGCGCTGTTGCATTTGGGATACAACAAAATATTCGAATATGTTTTTAGTACCTCCTGGTCGTTTTGCGTAAATTCTCAAGTCGACGGAACTCTCGAAGT
The DNA here is from genome assembly GCA_026543865.1 of Argiope aurantia. Taxonomy (NCBI): domain Eukaryota; kingdom Metazoa; phylum Arthropoda; class Arachnida; order Araneae; family Araneidae; genus Argiope; species Argiope aurantia. The sequence goes on along the minus strand of JAPMOR010103994.1, from coordinate 186,510 downwards.
GCAGCTTCAGCATTTCCTTAGTTTTCATAAAACAACTTCACAAGCAAAGCGCGAAGCTATCGCTGATAAGAATGACATTTTCTCAGATTTATCCCTTTTATGCGAAGAAGAGTAACAATAAACCAATTGTTTATGCACATTTTTGTGCTTACAATGCAAAATTGCAGTTATAATGACAGTTTCAGTTTCTTCGCTTTTTATCTTCTTTTTTTCCATACCAGCAATAGAAATTAGAATGAAAGAATTCTATACCGCAAATTGTTTTAATGATTATTTGCTTTTTAACATATTTTCTATTGTACTGTTTACAAGTGGCGCCATCTATTGGTGTTTTACTAGAACTAGTTTTTTTTTTTTTTCTTTCGTAATCTGTTTTCTTCTGTCTTGAATAGTATGTTCAACGATTTTGAGACCTTTACACTGAGTATTTCTATGTATAGAAAGTTCTGAGTAGGGGTGTTTTAATTTTAACCACTTTGTACATTGTATGTAAGCAAGTTCCGGGGATACCACTTTTGCTAGTTCCTTCTACTGCATTTGAAACATTATGTATGAATTCAATTACATTTTAATAAAATACATATTGGCTGAGGATAATGTCAGGAAAATCACGTAGACTTTTTTGAAATGTATGCAAAAATAAGTTTTCAGTCAAGCTGAGGAACTTTACTTTCAATTAAAAATCGGTAATAGCTTGTTCTCTTTACTTACCCCATTTTCAGCACATTTAATCATTTCCTTTGTGGTGTTCAACATCACATCCGATGGAACTTTGTTCGAGAAGTCGCCCATCAGAGAAAAAGCTACTGCATTGCTGTTGAATCCGTAAGTGTGAGCTCCCACCCTATTCCAGCCTCGTCCCACGTACACCCGACCGTCTCCACCGATGAGGAAGTTGTAACCGATGTCGTCCCATCCTGTAAAAAACAAAGCACATAAATGAAGATTATTTTAAGAGCTCATATTGTATTTTACAATGGCAATATATGAAACATAAGTGTTGTACAATATGCCAATATGACTTGTTTCAAAGACACTCATAAAATAGAACCATTAGACGATTTTAAGTTTAACCGATCATTGATTTTCCATAGATTTTATAATTTTAAACGAATTCTTGTACATATATAAATATATTTATTTCGTGTACTTCGGAAAAGGCTCTAACGATTTGGAACAAATATTATATTTGGATAAGGTTTTGCTTTTTATCTATATGGATGTCCTTCCTGAAAAAACGCGATTTTACAACACACACACACACTTAAAGTCAAACAGCGTCATCTCGTGAATTCTTGTGGTACTTGCATTGTTGCCATAGGACTATATCTCAAAGTTTTTTGGGATGTCGCTGATGGATGTGAGATGAGGTAAAGTTGAAAAATATTCATATGTAATTAGTATGTAATTTATATTTAAAAATCGTTTTCTCCACGAGCAAACACGATTCTACAAAGAAAAAAGAACCTAGTCGAACGAAATTTAGTCTCCCAGATATTTTATATAGAAATTTGATCGATGTTTTCTATAAATGGCAAAAACTAAATAAAACCATTCACAAAATCTCATATGCTTTCTAACAAAACCTTTCTTCAACCCCCCCCCCCCAAAAAAAAAAATGAGGATCTTTTGCAAGGCCGTGGTTAGATTTTTATTTTCAGAATCTCACAAATGAAATTTCTATGTTTCGTAGTATAGTAAAGAAAACTGAATATGCATTTTAAATGTCTTCTTTTTCACCCATTTGAAACTAAATTAGACATAGAACAACAATTTTTATATCGAGGTACTGAATTTCATATACCTTAGATGTTGCCTTTTGAGTTATTGTGTTTACATGCATGCGAATGTACAGGGCGACAGATTATCAATCTCTTGTTGAATTTGATTCTAAATTTGATACCGTCTACATTTAAGATGTTAAAACTGTATGCTTTGATTATACTTAGTATAGGGAAATATAGTACTAATCTTCGAAAAATTCGAGCTCTAGAATTTGACGAATCTGCATGTTTTAGTTATATTAGTATAATATTAATATATTATTTTTATTATTTGTATATTTATTCTATTGTTTAAAAATTATTATTTAATACAAAAATTGAACGTAAATAAAATTAGAATTACTGAAAAATTTATCTTTTGATTTTAAAATTGTGTAAAAATGGTGTGAAAATTTTATGTGGCAATGTTCTTCGTATTAAGAATAAAAAATGGTATAATTTTTATTATATTTAATTAAAAATTTGAAAATCCTTTTCATTGGTGAGCACTTACTACACAAGGAATACATGCCAAATTTGGTAGTTGTTGGCTCATCAGTTTGCCTTATAGATAATTTTGAATAATTTTTTTTCCATCATGCCGAAATGTACAGATTGTATGTCACCTTCTAAACATTATTCATGTTAAAATGAAACACATTAGAGGCACATTAAAATGAAACACTTCATTCAGCACATTGAAATGAAATATATTTTCAATATATTAAAATGAAACACATTACCTGCACATTAAAAGGAAGCACATTATCTGTACATGTTTCATTTTCGGTATATTAAAATGAAACACATTATCGGTACATTTGAATGAAACACATTATCAATATATTAAAATGAAACACATTATCGGTATATTAAAATGGAAAACATCATCGGCACAATGAAACGCATTATCGTTAAGAGCACTTACCGTTGTTGTCCATATGTAGATTCTGTATTGTTCTCATCATTTGACTGCACGAGGTGAAGTTGCTGCATTCGCTCATCGCGGTGTGGTGGATGAAGAGGTGAGGCACAGGGGTCTGCATAAAGTTAATTTCCTTGGGCGGCCGCGCTCCCCATCTTTGTCTCGATACCATCACCACATCGTTACATTTCCGTGGGGGACAACCTGTTAATGAAAGTAAGATACCGAATTTGAAGATTGGTTGCTTGTGATATTATGTCTTAAATGTTTGCAAAGTGTGTGGTTTGATTGTCGTATTGCTAGAAGAAAGGAAAGGGTTCAGCCCTCTCTACTTTAGAAGTTCCCATTGTATTATTATGTGCCCCTGCCCCAGTAACTTTAAGGAGGAGGGGATATTGCAAAAACTAATTAAAGTAATTTGATGTTCCGTCAAAACTGTAGCTAGGAATTTGAGGACTTACGATCAATTAAAATATCTACCTAATAAAAATAATTAAAAGAGCGAAAAAAGGAGATATATATATATAATATGGCTTTTTCTCTCATGATGATCTCTATGCAATTTGCTAAATTTTTATTTAAATAAATTATTTTTACACAAAACTGTAATAAAATTAAGATAGTAGATACTTTTGGATCAGCGCACCTGGGCTGCAACCCAATTACCCCAATGAACGCATTGAATAAGACGGCTTCGTGCACGTTGGATTAATTAGAAGAGAGCGAAAATAATATTCGTAATGATGGGTGAGAAACAAATCCCACTGGTATGATGTGGAAATTTGGATAGGGTAATGCCAGCCCCCTTGAGAATAATAATTGCCACCCTAATCTTTAAATCATCATGCCACATGAAAGGGAGGGACGGTGTTATGTCCCGTCCCCTCCCAATGTAAATCTCTAGTGATTTCCAGCCACTAATCAGTAATACATAGTTCCTGAATCCGAACCATCAGATTATCACATTTTGGGAATTTTAAAATGATTTTGATGATTTTGAGGGATGTGTCAGGGGGTTCTTGCACTTAAGGTTCTTAACCTTCGGAATGAACAGGTCATTTTTAAAAGAAATTTTTTGGGATATTTTTATGATACCAAACAACTATAACATTAAACAAATTTCATTATTTTAAAATAATTATTATTTCTATTCGTTATGTGTAAACCATAAAAGTCATCCGTAATTTGAAAAAATGCCATCTAAACAAGAATTATCAATAGTGAAAAATAGAAATGGATTTCAGTAGATTAATCGGAACACTTGAAACTTATCATTATATTTAACATTTTTATTGTTTATTTTCAAAACAATAATTCTAAATCGTATAGCAGTTAAAAGTGCTTTTTATGCAATATAAGAGGCAAAACTATTTTAAACAAATCAAGGAAGGAAAAAAAAAAAGAAACAGTCTCTGAAATGATGTTTAAAAGAGCATCCCTTTTCTAAAAATATTTTATGCTAATTTTATTTAACATAAGAAATAAGATGTCTTTTTTTTTTCGTTATCAATCAGATACAAACACCATTAATAGTAACCGCTTCATATTTAAATAAGAAAAATGCTGCTATTTTATAAAGTTTTTGAAAAGTTTGAATCGATGCAAATATGTAATGTAAGAAAATTTATTTAAAACAGACTTTGAAAAGAATAGAAAAGGGATTGTTCTTGAAACAATGCCTAAAAGAACATCGCCTTTCTAAAAATATTTTATTTTAATTTTATTTACGGTAAACAATAAACTGTCTGCCTTTTGTTATTAAAAAGTTAACATCATTCATAGTAGCAGTTTCATACATAAATAAGAAAAATTTGCAAAGTTTTAAAGTTACAATTTTGCAAAGTTTTTTAGAAGTTTGAATCGAATGCAGATATGTAATGTAAGAAATCAAATGTCTGAAACAGATCTTGGGAGGAAAAACAAAAGAAAACCGTTCTTGAAATGACATTTAAAAGAATATCAATTTTCTATAAATACTTTATACTAATTAAATTTATTAAGGTGAATAAAATTATTTCTCTCAATTAATCCAGCAGCACAATTTATAATAGCAGTCATATACTTAAATAAGAAAATGGACACTATTTTGCGATTTTTTTTGTGTTTAATTTTGAATCAATACAGATTCTTAAATTATCAATCAAACATTTAGAGGAGAGATATTGCTGAAATTAGATGATACAACTAAGTAATGTATAGAACTACATATATACATAGTAGACTAAATATTTCCTAATACGCAAGTTGAAATATCAATTTTTTTTTTGCTTTACTTTATCTAGAAATTCCGTTTTATTTATTACGAAAGAAAGTTGCAACGAGTAGAGTTGTACGTTACCTGTAACGATAACTGCAGCAAGACCTCCAATCAAGATAAGGAAGAAGAGAGTAGTTTGATCAATCATAATGGTATCTAAAATAAAAGAAATATACATATTCACATACATGTTCACAGGTTTAAATTATAAGAAAAAAGTTTCTTTTCTTCTTCATTTTACTCATTGAATTTGAATTAGTCAAGATATTGAATTTTTAGAATACTAGCCGCCTTTGGCGACCAGCCGGTTCGCCAGTATTACCGCTCGCTACAATTTTCAATTCAATATTTTAAGTAACTGGTCTCTTAATAGATTCTCAAAGAAAACCTTTATAATCTTCATGAAAAAACCTTTATAATCTTCAAATTTTGATAGTCATACCAAACTTATTCTGTTGTTTAGATCGTTTCGTTCAATTTGCTATATATATTTTGCTAATTTGTTGTCATTTCCGGTAACACTTCAACTTTAATTTAAGGTGGAAATGATGAAATTGCAATTAATATAAGGATATTTTTTAATAAAACCAAGCGTTTTATTTTATTTATCATCTTTATTGTTATTTATTTATTATTATTATTATTGAATATGGGTATTGCAAACAGAATCGCATTTCTCAGAATTTCTCAGATTCCGCATAAAATTCAGTTTTTAGTTTTGCTTTCAAAAGCATTGAAATGAAATCAATAATAATATTTTCTTCAGGCCCATAAATATATTTCAAAAATTTTGAAGTCTAAATTTAATGCAGTAAGGTATCATATTCTGAGAAATATTCTGGACACACCAAATTTTAAATGAATGAATGAATGTTTCTATTTTCCACGATCAACTAAGACTTATTTATGAAGTTTTGAATGTTAAAAATTTAGAAAAACTCAACATTTTCATAATCTTATGCTTGAATCTATCTTTCATAATCTTATGCTTGAATCTATCTTATGAAATTGTGGCAAACGTAAATCAGTCCCTTTCTGCGCATGCGCTGCCTACTGGCCGCTTCATAACTGGCCGAGTGTAAACCCGGCATAAGTGTCAGACGACACCGGAAAGAGCGAGCGGAAATTAGGGTAAAATATTGCTGCGAAATACTGTTTTATTAAGTTTACAGTATTGTATGTGATTATTAATGTTAAATTTGAAAATATTTTAAATCCGAACTGCACCGGGTGTATCAATTGATATAATAAAAAGGATCAAAATGCTCTAATGGCTATATTGTATGTGTCACGTTCAGCATGTTTTAGAGTTTTGATTATGACGGTTGTTCTGATTAACACACAATAAATCTATTTTCAATAATAAAACATAACAAAATTAATCCTACTGTGCATCATGTTGCCATATGGCTGAAAGTTTTTATTTCTATTTATAAGCTTCACATGGTTGTTTATTCCAAAGGACATACAATGGAGGTTTAAATGCTTTTTGATAAATATTTGTAGAAAAGACTGATATATGGCAATAGCGGTTCTAGGATTAGATTTAAATTGGAAGCATAAAAAAATATCAAGATGGCTGTTGTATGATTAGTTCTTAAAAATGTTATAAAAATACTATTTTTTGCCTTATAAAAATATGTATTGGTAAAAACGAATTTTTCTTTTATTGTATGATTGTTATAATGCGATTTGTGTCACTGAGATGTTGTTTGATTCATACTGCAATTTTTGTAATATTTTAATTTTTTTAAATTTTATAAAAATAATTTAATTTTTTAATAATTTTCCTAAATTATATGTAGCTATTCAAAACACTTTTTTTTTGTAAAAAAGAAAAAATTTGTGGATTTAGGGTTAAGGCCTTCAAGCTGTATCTCGGTTGAATACATCGCGAGTCTAAAACATCCAGATAGAATGACAGGGTATATTAATTTCGTCACATTCAATCGAAGCGTAATTTGCAGTTAACGATTTCTGATTTGCAGTTGAAAACTGATTGATATTCACCACAATATTATATTAGAAATATTCTAGAATTCTCAGAATATTTTAAAATATTTTTCAAACATTCTTACATTTCTGATGTTTTTAGAATTATCAATAAACTTTAAAAAATATTTTGGATCATTTTGAATTATTCTTGAATATTTTTGGGCATTATGATATTTTGGAACGATCAGAACATCCTTCAACATTATGCGGATTTTAAAAAAATAATACACCATTTAATGCGTTTTAGAAGGTTTTCTATAATTCTGTGATTTTCTTGAAATTTTTAGAAAATCCTATAAAGTATTATTGAGCATTTTAGGATAATATACCATTTGGGATATTTCTAAGTATTTCTTTAACTTTCTTTCACTTTCTAAGTATTTCTATTGGGTTGTTCGGAAAGTAATTTCGTTTTTTCCCGACAGAGGATTTAATTGCATTTTTTTGCACCCAACTTCACATTTAAGCTGTATAATTTTTATATGCTTTGTGAGCACATATAGCAAGGCTTGTGTGTGAAAAATTCCAATTAATTCTACGCAGTAGTTTTTGGTTGGTGCCCTTTTAAATATGGAGAGCGGTAAGCAGCATTTTCGACATATCTTAATATTTTACTACAGAAAGGGTAAAAATGCTGTTCAAGCCAGAAAGAAATTGACCGATGTGTATGGAGAAGGTGTGTTGACAGTACACCAGTGCCAGAACTGGTTCGCAAAATTTTTTAGGCGGTAAAACCTTCACCTCAAATGAGGAGGTCAAAAACCACCTCGATCAGTTTTTTGGCAGCAAAGACCAAAAATTTTATGAGCGTGGAATTATGCTACTACCAGAAAGATGGCAAAAGGTGTTGGACCAGAACGGCCAATATATAATTTAATAAAGTATTTGTTTATTATACGAAAACTGTATTTCATTTAAAAAAAACGAAATTACTTTTCGAACAACCCAATATAATATTTGGAACTTTCCAGATCTGTCAGTAACACTACAAAATAGTTTTTAATTTGAACTTGTTGACCAATATGAAATTTTCGAAATGCTTGACAAATATATCTAAGTAGGAACACAAGAAAAATTTATGTTTGAATTAAAAAGCTAGTGACAATTTTTACAAAAAAAGGATGAAACCATGAAAAAAAAATTGTGCTGTAGAACAACGCTGGATGTATAAGAACAAATTTTATTCGAAAATAATGCCACACATAAGGTTAACTCTCTTCTTAACTAAATTTTGAAATTCCAAGATGTCTAATTAGTAGGGGATGAAAATAAGAAGTGATTTATTTTTCTAAAAAGTTTTTTTGTGCTTCTTTAAAGTAAATCACTTCATGATGAGGGGAATTATATAATTTATTAATATCCTAATAATATATAATCCATAATATAATCCAATGGATTTTGAATTGAAATAAAAAGTGTGAAAGAACAGAATTGCTAGCTATAATGCGCAATAAACGGTAAAAGTTTTATATTTAAGAATTTAAAACGAATAAGAATTAGAATGATAAGGATAAGAATTTGAGCAAGAATAAAAGGAGTATAAGAATATTAATCTTGCTTTAAGAATTAATTACTGAGTGATATTTATATGTATGTTTATATTATTCAATTTGTTTCCTATTAAAAATGTTTAAAAACAAAGATTATTTGAAATTAGTTAAAGTTTGTTGAAACAGCTCAGCCTGATTAAAAAAATGTCGGACTTAAGGAAATTAAGTGAATAGAATGGAAAATAATGAGAAGCAGAACATTATTATAAACAAAAATTGAAATAATTAGCTTCAGAATTTGAACAAGAATAAAAATAGTTTAAGAACATTCATCTTGCATAAAGAATTAATTGTGAAGTGATATTTATATATATTTTATATATGAATATTGTTCAATATGTTCCCTGTTAATGATGTTAAAAAAGATGATTTGAAATTAATTAAAAAAAGTGTGAAATAGTCCAGCATAACATAAAAATATGAGACTTAAGGAAATTTAAAGAAAATTAGATGAAGGAAGGAAATTAAGTGAATAAAATTAAAAATAATGAGAAGCAAAACACTAATAGAAATAAAAATTGAAATAATAAGGCTCAGAATTTTAATCAGAAAAGAAATAATATATTTATCTTGCATATAGGATTTGTGTAAGTGAATACAGTTCAGCATGTTTACAGTTAAAAATGTTATCTTTGTTCAAAGAGTCTGGTAAAATAGTTAATTCTGATATTAAAACTAGTGAGAGTGACTCCTCAAAATTTTCTCACATATTCTTTAATAAACTTGTCATGCTAGAGAACGCCTTATATGGCATTGATGTGCGATAGTTATGAAATTGGTGTGCAGTAGTTAACTTTTGGCACGAAGTAAGCATTTTTACTGAATCTATCGTGTCATCTTTGGCGAGTCATTTGGCGATAATCCCTGACATATATTAATAGTATCCAAAAATCGAATTTGTGTTTTAGGCATATTCTGCTCAACCGATTGAAACAAAAATTAGATTCAAAACTGCAATTGTAGTCACAAAATGCCATGCCATATTTGATATATTTAAGTTATTACGTCTTTTGAATTATCACTGTTTAATGTTTCTGAAGGTACATACATACATACAGTCAACCCCCTAGTTGGACTTGGCTCAAAGTTTGATAGGTGTCTGCACTATAGATTTTAAATCTGTATGGAATTTATTGTGTTAACTTGTATTCGAAGACGGCGTTTTTCTCAACCGATTGAAACAAGACTTAGACTCAAAACTGCAATCCTATACTAAATTTGATATATTTAAGTCACTGCGTTTATACAAGAAAGTAAAAAAAGCTTCACGTAACTGAGGTTTATCGAACAGAATGATTTTTGCTTTAAACATTTAGAAATTTGGAAAGAATTCTGAGTAGTAGGATTATTAAATCTCAAAAGTGTGTACCCCCAATTCTGTGTAAACAATGTTTACTAGTCTGTCTGCTGTTGTAAATAATTGTTTTTTTATAACACATATACTATAGAAATATCAATCTGGTAAATACTTATGTAAATAATGGTTTTTTTATATAATATAACACATATACTACTCCTATGTAGACTAACTTCAACAATTCTATGTAATTTAGAAAAAAACAATCTGGTACTTACTTTTGTCTTTACCATATTAACGTTTCAATCAATAAAAAGCTGGAGAAAAAAAACTTTTTCATAACGTGACGTTACATGATTGGAGATCTTACTGAAGACCTACACCAACAAAACCATTTTAAAATCACACGATTACTTTCCTTTAAAACCGTACGCCATTTACTACCACGTCACGACGCCTAATTGCCTCATTATAAAAAATGCCTCATTTTGTAAAGTAGACATCTTTTCATCTGCATATTATTTCGTGAGAGCGTTAGAATGCTCGCAGAAGAAACAATAGCTCGTTATGAATCATTTATTTTTATGAGGATCAATTTTTCACGAGGAAAAAATATCGTATGAAATGAGCTTTGTTATTTTATGTTACAAGTGAGTGAACAATCGCACGTCAAAATTTATTTGATTCCATTATCAATAAATTAAGTATTTATGTAATTGAAGAATAAAAAGAATTTTTAAAATATTATCATTATACTATAAGTTTTGCAACCTTGTTGATGAATCTTAATTGCTTGAACTCGCGTGATTTGAAATTGTCGTCTACCGAAAAGAGACATATAATCGAATAATGGATAAGAATTTCCTTAATTTAAATTTTTCTTTGATTATGGCAGGCATTTTTGTATACATATAATGCCATCAAAAACATAACTTGTAAAAAAACCAAGTCTCACAACTCAGTTCTTCTATCGTAAAAAGTTGTGAGATCCCTGTAATACCAAGTCAGTCAATTTATTCAGTTCATACTTAAGGGTCCTTCTGTCTTAAGCTATTACGTAATTAGCTAACCTAACAACATCTTATAGTGACCATATCAATATTAAAA